>JBAJNP010002556.1:0-39909 GCA_036877545.1 Yasuhikotakia modesta
AAAGTATGCACGTGAATGACCTGCTACTTTTATTTATGGCTGATAATCACCCACCTTTACCCCCTAAGGACACCGCCTGCCTGCAAACATGACCAAAATACATATTTAGATTTATTTGTCAGCAACAGTCCAATAAAACACATCCACTGCATGCTGCTCTCTGGGCTGGGGTCCCACGAGGAAGTGGTCGAGTGAAAAATGGGGTGCTTTCAAGCGTTCGGCAGAAGGAGCGTGAACAATGCTCACAGCCCGGAGAAGAATGGTGTTCTGCCTAAGTGTTTCCAAGGAAAAGAGCAGAGGGGAAGAGAAGTGGATTTTTACAATCCAAAAACCTCAGAGGGATCTTCTGTGAAGTCTCAGACACGCCGTGACCATTGTCCCTGCTATACAGTATTTCACCATTTCCACCTACTGTAACTCGTCCGTACTCTTATTCTCTCTCTCTCCGCTGTGTTATAAATATAAACCTCACCTGACTTTTGGTTGCATATGTGGACAATTTGAGAAAAACCACAGAGCCAAAATAAATGAGGTTGAGAGTCACACATTGTGGTGATCAATAAAAATGGTAAAAGTAACATAATAAAAGAAGTCTTGTGTGTATGATTTCATAGCTTTTATTATGTGATTATGAAGGGAAAGAAGCAGGACGAACAGGGATTTGTGCCCTCGCGTGAAATGAAAGCCGGATTTTGTGCGGGATTGTGCTCTGTGCCACCCGTACATTCCTCGGGGTGTTTGTGGCAGAACTATGGAGCGTCTAATGCGACCGCAAGCCCAATTGAGAGCCAATAAACCAAGGTCAGACAGCCCGTGTTGGCAGGGTTCTCTCAGTGTGGTGACGGCTGATTTGGTGGCCTTTCGAGTTGACGCAAATCTCTGCTCTTGTGTTCTCAGTTCTTTCTCTCTTTGGCTTACAACAAGAGTAGAATATTGTCACCCACAAGCGTAAATAGAATAGCTGTATATCCGATACTGATGGCCCTGATACAACAAGCTCAGAAATCCATCTGGAGGGTAAATGAGGACAAGCCTTTGTTGTTGTTCTGTTGTTGCTGCTGTTTGCTGTTGTTGTTTGCATTGTGAGGCCCTGGGGTTGCCAGGACCCGCAGGACTGTTAGCAGTTTGTTGGTCTCCAGCACTGCAGGAATTGTTATAGAAACCACAGTTTGTTTGTATGATCACCCTTGTAGCCTTCAGGACTGTAATTGGTGGAGTTAATTAGGGGTTCTATAGGAATAGGTCACATGCAGTCCTAACATGGTTGATGGTCAGAGTTCATTCAAGAGTTTGCTATCTAACTAGAGCAACAGCTAGCTAGTTAGCTGCTATAATCTTTAATGTGACTTTTCTGAGGTAAAGATTCCTTATGAGGTTGGTGTTTTAAAAATGAAATATTTATTGTACAGTAAAACATGCACTCAGCTAAGATGCAAATCAAAGCATTGCTACTAAATTCTTCTGGGCCCTACACATACTTTAGCTATATAACAAATTAATCACAGGATGGTGAATTTAAGGAGGTGAGGATGATTATTTATAAAATTAATTTATATTTAATTTCTGATATATAATTCTTTTTCACAATATGATGTGACCCAAAAACTTCACAATTTGAAAGCGAATTTATGCAATATTTAGAAATGGTACTATACAGAGTACATGTGTTTAGGAAAATAATTTCCACCCAATACCTGAATTTAATTTAGTGCTGTAATCCAGTTTGTAATATATGACATTGATTTCAGGACAAATATTTATAACACAGCTTCTCTGTTTTACATGCAAACTATTTATGACAAACATTCACACCTGTGAATGTGGAGGGAGAACTAACAGCCTTTTGTAGTCACAGCAAAAGCTACAGTATTTTCTCTGATGTGAACCACAGCCACTAGCCACTGTCAAAAACAAACAGCCTAGAATTTCTTATTTTAGTCAGAAGAGTTTTTAAAGTGTTTCACCACCAACGGGTTCAAGATCTCCTTTGTGGAGCTAAATCCAGGAACATCTAACACACATCCAGGAACCTTCCAGACTGAAATTATTGGCCAGTCACTCACAATATCTGTAATTAGTGCTGATCAAGAGGGATTATAAGCGACGGTTAACGACAATGTGCAACTCGATGGCCCTGATAGATGGTCAATTCTAATGATCGGGTCAAGACGTTTATTGGATTTAAAGCAGTCGTGATGGGCCCTTCTTAGCCTCGCCTGGATAATTATCACATTTATGCATGATTTAAGGTGACTGTGGAAAACGTCAAGGGCCTTTCCTTTAATAATTTTGTTATCTATTCATTTATGCTAGACTTAACAAAAGGGGCGTCTAAAGGAGAATCAAATCAAGCACATTAGTGTAATGGTGTGGCAAAACTGGCCAATGATCGTGATGTCATCTGGGTTCTGCTGACGTTTCTATAGAGGCGTTTGTGATATTTGAGATTTAAGCACTAAAATTTCACGAAATTGTCACTAAAATTGTGGGTTGTGCCTTAGTAAATATAAAACACTACAATATAGATTATATTTAAAAAAAACACTCATTATAAACAGCTAAATCACACTGTGCTTTAACTAACATGTCTAATATGTATTTCATAATTTGCATTTACCCTCTCAAATGACAACATATTGACAAAAGTGTTGCTCAACCTTTGTCAGATAAATTTGCATTCTGTGAAGGTCTTGTGATACATAAACCTGCAGAGTTTCCACTACTCAGTTTTTTTCAAGAACTTCTTTAGGCAAAATGAAGATCCAGTGTCAAAGTTTTGTTTACTTTTCAGTGTTTTCAGGGGTCATATGTGGTACACCCCCAACAGAATCCAACAGAAACCAACAAACCAAAACAACGGCATCCATATTTTAAACAGCTGGCATTGAACAGGGGGAATTTACACCTCCGTGCCAATTATTTTTCCTCTCATAGCTCCTTTCTGCTTTCTCCAATGAGAAGCCACGCTCTTTTATACTGAAGAGCCTGACAGACGGTAAAGTACAGTGGTAACACCAATCGCCATGGTGACGCCTCCAAACATTCTGTGCAGCTTGGGTCCATAGAAGGCCTACAGGTAGGTTTATTTACGACACACAAAAACACAGAAACGCACACATAGATATGTAGTAATATGTTGTTGTTGTTGTTTTTACTCTGTATCTCTGTTGGTTTATTAAATTCAGAAACATGCAGCCTGTTTCTCTAATCCTAATGTATTATTAATCACTTTCGCTGTATGCTGTGGTAAAACTTAAAAAAAAACTCCCTTTTGGATTTCAGCACAGCCTACATCTAACTGTCTGTTTATTTATCCACTTATTTATCTTTCAGCAAGTGTGTGTGTGTTTGTGTGAGTGAGTGAGTGAAAGTTTTGACAAACTTGGAAGACGGGAAGGCTGTCTGGCAGAAGGTGCGTTACCACAGTCCTCAGATCAGCAGAAACACATGTACGTCCAGTGGAGTTGACTGCTGAGACTGACACGTTTGGACCGCTGTTGTTAAAGCATCTATATATGTGTCATTCGAGCTCTCAGGTTTGACACTAACTCGGTGAGTGAATGGTTTCCTTTTGGCGCCCGATCTGTTAACTTTGATTTTGACAACGTGATGTAATGTCTGTAATCATAACAGAGATTTCTCCTGGAATCTGAGTGACAGGATACTCCACATAGGAAGGCGTCAGAATTCCGGGAAGGAATCGAATATCGAGTATTGAAACGTTGGTTAACACAGGGGGAGGGGTCATTTTTTCCAGCCACAGGCTGATGTTAGCGGCTAGCTTGCTTAAATGTTAAACTGGGGTGAATGCAAAGTTGAATGACATAACACAACCGTATCTTCTTTTCCTGCCGTTTCCTTCTCTCTCCTGCTCCCCCCACATCTGTAAAATGATAATCCAAGTCTGTCTGTCTGATAGACTGAAGTATGATTCAGGAAGACAGTGACTGACTGCACATTCAATCTGTTTCAGCATGGGAGCAGTGGCCCATTATCTCAAGCATGCGAGACGCCCGCAGCGTGAGAGAATGGTCTGATCAGCCGGCTCCAGTGGCAGGTTTGCCGGGAAAGTTATCAATAAGCGATTGTCTCTAGTCATTTAGGCTGTCACGTTATGACAGGGCTGAAAATTAAGCTGGCAGATATTAATAATAATGGAAATAACACAATGCCGAGGGGAAGATATTGGGAGAGTTTGGGGAAGAAGGGTGAGGGAAGTGTGAGGGACTGGAACGTGTGCATGTTTGTAAATGTTTGTGTGTCTGAGTTCATGCATAAGTTTATGTTACAATGTTACCTTTTAATGCAATGTTAACTGATCAATTAGGTTTAATTATTTCTGTTATATGTAATATAAACATTTAATATAAATCTATATATGAATATATAGATTGTGTAATATAAATGTTTTGTGTGTTTTAATGTATTTTTGCTAAACAGATCATGGAAATTCGTAATGTTAAAGACTTAATTAATTTGGAAACAAAGGAAGATTGTTTCCCATTGCAGTTGGTTAATCAACAGACACTATGCAATTGAATTTCAGGCAAATGTTGCACATTTGTTTTGAAGCCATTGTGTTTTCATTTAACATTTGTTTGTTTCTGTTTTGTTGATAGATTTATTGCTACCAAATGTTACCGCTGTTTGATTTGGTAATAGATTGCAGTTTGGCAGAGGTATGAGGTACAATAAAGTAAAGCCTTCAATGACATAAACTTTGGAGCGGGTTCCAGTTTTAATTAATAGTCATTTTTGTCTTAAAGACTTTTGAGGTGGCAATCCTAAACATGTGGTAATTCAAGCACAAACACATTTTATTGTTTTGCATTAGTATATTGCATGTGGGAACATTTTATTAGTGACAGTTTCCCTGATAACCAAACCGATGACCTTGGCATTGCTAGCATAATGCTCTACCAGTCGAACTACAGGGATTGTCCCCAATGTTTTCCCCAGTAACATTGGAAAAACACCCCCCAATGTTTTCCTGGTAACAATCTGTTGGTGATCTTTCTGCTGTAACATTTGTTGACCCATTACAGCTCATTCCTGAACTGTTTATTCTCCCTCTCATGTTAGCACATGTTGTGAAGGAGAAACAGGTGCAAACAATGCTGGAAGTTCAAATAAAGGTTCACAAAGTTGAGTATGCATAGAACTGCTGACTGCAGGACTGCACCGTGATGAAGTATTACAAGTAGTAAGTGGAAGTCCAGCATTTGAAGGTAACTAGCATTGGAACAGATGGTTGGGGTTCATCTATGGTTTATGAGGAAGTCAGCGCATTCTAGAACTCTCCGCTCCAGCAGGGTCTGTGTCACAGTGCCGAGCAAGACCCCCTCTCATAAGTCACAGTGCCAGGGGGAATTGTCCCCTCCTGATATTAATGGGCGCCCTTGTGGCAGGGGCGATGGAGAATGTAGCATGCTGAGGGGATTTAAGGGCAACATCGTCTCCTACCAGACAAAAAATTACACAAAGTTTCTGCATACAAGCATGATGGTGTAGAGTAAACATTTGCAACAAATGCTTGTGTTAGCGATAGGCTAGCTAGCATTTTGATGCTGTCTCTATGGCAATATTCATTTGTCCCTTTATCTGTGATGTCATTGATGATTGACACTGATTGACAACATGCTGCATTTGCAAATCAATATTATTACAGTTTACAATATACCAACTGCAGAAAGCTGTTAAATATCCACCTCTACAAGCTACAAAATCTTGATAGGTGAGAATTATTGATTTTAGTGTTTGCTTAAAATAACTGTCCATTTTCATAAGCGCAGGGCCAGAAAAACCTAAGGCACTCAGGAGACCAAAAAACAATTATTTAAAAGTGTGCCCCATCTACATGCTGATTTACAATTGGAATCCATTGCAACTATGTTTCCATAGAGCCACAATGGCTGACAAGCCATCTGACAGCTAACGCCACTCAGATAAGCCCTTACACAGCCTCGAACAGGAAGTGACACGAGTGGGAACACAGTGACAGCCGCTTACTGGAGAGTAATAAACTGGCAAAATAATTCCACATTGGACACACTTACCCAAGCAGAAAGAGTCTGAAAGGCAAGACAACATCTTGTGTCATCCATCTTCCTTAAACAGTGAAGCTGCGACAAAGTGGGAAGGAGAAATTATGATAAATGAAAAGATATATTTAGTCAATACCTGGAATTCTCCGTCGTCAACCCCCTCTGGTTTTTATTCTAACAAGCCTCTGGTTGGAATGAAAGCAAATGAGAGGAGGTAAAGTGCCTGTGGTCAGACACACACACACACACTTAGTTAGCTGTCTAAATGGGGAGATAACATAGACTTCTATAGTTTATAGGGACAAATAATTGTAATTATTAGAGACCAATCCTAACCCACACACTAAGCCTCACAGAAAACATTTGCATTTTAAGAATTTTATAAGTTAAAATTTTTTAAAAAAATATATTATTTACATATTAGAAAATGTTGTCAAAATATTGATAACAATGTTGTCATATATATTATGCATATTTTATATGTTSAATYATAATTAGAGCTAATATTGCTCTTGTGATAAAAAACAGAAATGAGACAAKGTAAACATTATTTTCTCAATCATGGAAACAAAGTACCATATATGCCTGCCATCTTTTCTTTCTTTCTTTTTTCTTTCTTTCTCACAAATGCCAAAGGAAGTCTGCTCCTCACCAATACACAGGCATCATTTATTTTACTGCCTCATTTGAATATGATAAATGCCGCAGCGTTTGTGTTTTCACAATAAGCGAATAATTGTGAATCAGTTGATTCAGGTCCTATGAATCATCCTGTGTGCTGCTGCTTCTTGCCAGCCATTATAGTTCATGAGGACTTTAAAAATGACAAGTGGCAAATTTGGATATTTGTCGTTAATCTGAGCAATTAGCAAACTGAGCGATAAAAATGCAATTAGTAAGGCAATTGTTTACAGTATAATTGACCATTTATCAAGGTAACACCCCTTTTCTCTGCAATAGTTCTAAATTAAGTTTGCATTTTGACTGAAAATCACTTTTGTTAGCATTTGTCAATTGTGACACTGAATTTAAATTCAATATTTCAATGGTTCAAATGCTTCTCAGAGAGAAATGATCTTAAATAGAGAAAACTGAAGCTTTTGCTTAATTCTCTATTTTCTCAGTAATCTCACATCTTTTCTAGAGTTTCAGGAGAGATTTTAAGAATGTTTGTGTTCCAGGACCCAGTTATTTGACCTGTACAACCCTTATTTATTTCATTGCTTAACACTTAATGATTATCATTTTTATTTGTTTTTATTTCTTTTCATTTTAGGAAAAGCATCTGGGGCAAAGTTGATACTAAAATACTAAACACAGGAAATTCCTAAGATGTGAAAGATCTCAGTTTTCATTTGGATCCACAGATGAACATTGACCTCCAACTCAGCTACAATCATGAAAGGTATTATCCAATATTCTATTTTCCCTCTCCTAGCATATCTGAACACATGAAAGTTATGAAACACATTTATACTCTTGAGATAAACCAACACAGAGCTCTGCTTGATGTTGTGCAAGACAAAGCCTGTGATGCTTGCTTTGATATTGTAATTCAGATTAATGATCGATGACAACACCAAAACTCATTCAAACCAAATGTACATGCTTCTCCCAAAAACAACTCTATTCATAACCTAAGCAGCAGCCACCACAGATCCGATTTTTAATCATCTCTAGGTGACCAATTCTTACTGCACTGCAAAACAGCAGCAACAGGTCCAGCCGTGTAACGTTAATGGACGATAAGCGCTTGCTATTCCTTATGCCGGCAGCAGAGAGGACAGCCAAAAGAGCCGTGATGAAGAGAGAGAGACAGAGAGAGCAAAGGCTAAAAAAGGATGACATAGTCCAAAAAAAAAAACAGCGATATTGAACAGCGTCATCGGCAGGGCGACTATTTATCTCATGCCCGCCAAGTTGGCACGCACATCTGGCGCCGGGTACTTAGTGCAATTATTTATGATTTCCTCCAAGATTTAAAAGCTCTTCGCCGGGCCTTGTAATGCAGTAACTGATTGCGGCGCTAATGTAATTAAGGGGAGATTATGATGTCCACGTGGCTCAGCAGATGGTGGCATTCGCAGCAATGGGGGGGGACACAACTGGCACACCACTGCACAAGGGCAGCGAGGCGCAGCCAGTCGAAGCGAGCCAGACCTCCTGACAGACGCTGGAGAGAAAGTGTGTGTGTGTGTGTGTGTGTGTTTTGAGCTCATGATGCGCGCGTGACACTGCGTGTGTGATCAACGCACATGGATGACAGTTTCAACATGAAAATCTGTTCTAATGTTTAAAATGTTTCTTTATGAACACTTTCTTCTCAGTTTGGAATAACGGTAAACTCATTAAAACTAAGAAATAACACAAATGTAACTATGGGAATTATGTTCTAAATTATGTTGAGATTTTATAAAATAAACTGCTATGTTCTAACGTGCTTAATGCAAATAAAAATTGTATTTTATTTTTGGTACAAATGGAGTCTTGATAAATGTAAATGAAACATTCTGGGGTACTAAATTTAAACCATTGCTATTCAACCACATTGTGCTTAAACAGCGTAACATTTGTGAAGAACGAACGCCATAGCTTTCCTGATTAAAGGAAATGAACTTGGGACGGTGTCATAGCAATAAGGATAATTTTTTAACTTATGCATAGGTAGTGCCAAGAAAACAGATGGCTTAAAAAAGATGTAATCACATTTGGCAAAGCATCACAGCTGATGAAAGAAAAAGAGCATCGGGCCGCACGAGGGACTTTACCAGCCAGGCAACTGTAGCCTAACCCAAACTGACCTTTAATTACTTGCAGAAAAAACATGGATATTACATCCAGCCACTCTGCTGTGTCCTTTGGGTGCAGTAAAGCTGTGCTTCTTAAAACACGTTATTATAAGCTATTCAGGAGGAGACACAGGGCCTTTTCATATGCTGCTGGTAAAAGGGGGGACCAGGGAGCGAGGAGGGGGATCATATTTGATACGAGCGTGTGGATTTTTCACTCTTCTGCCAGTAATGGCTTGAGTGTGCAGACTGAGGTCACTGGGGCTTCTGTAGATTTCCCAGGTTGAGGTACGGATATTATTACACTGGCTGGTAACAAAGAAATCTCCATCTCTTTAGGTCCCCAGACAAGCGTTGGTAAATTAGAAAACACAACCAATGACCTTTCTTTCATGCACGTATAGGGGGAGAGCCATTTTCAGCCTTCTTTAAATGTTTTTCGTGCTGGTTGA
This sequence comes from Yasuhikotakia modesta, assembly GCA_036877545.1. NCBI lineage: Eukaryota > Metazoa > Chordata > Actinopteri > Cypriniformes > Botiidae > Yasuhikotakia > Yasuhikotakia modesta. The sequence continues at coordinate 9,286 of JBAJNP010002556.1, forward strand.
CAGCGTCAAGCATTCCCTGAACGTTCTAGAAAATAGCTACAGAACAGCATGCAATAACATTATAAAACATTATAGGATTTGTTTCTGGTAAGTGTCCGCCCGTATATCTTGCATTTATGTAAGGGTGGTTGACCCGTAACATGCACAAATGGATTTAAAAGTACAACTGTTCAATATATCTTTTAAAACAGTATTATTTTAGATTGTTTTATGCATATTGTATATGTTACAGGCCTAATAAAAAAGTAGAAAACGCTTGTACTGTACATTATTAGTTATTTATAACATACCACATAATTTACAGTCTCAATGATTATATTAAATGATTTGCATATTAGTTATCAAGTTAAAATGCTAGCATGAACTCTTTAGCAATTTTATACTTAAGTTATATCCTTGTTCTGAACATTGCCGTTGAGATCACAAGCCAGAAATCTAAAGCACCAAATTGCATTGTGATGTTACGTAAAATAGAAGAACAAAGATATATAAATCTAAACGTGTCCATTTTATTGTTTGTTTGTTTTAAGGGCATGTGACATTTAAACAACATAATATGTGGATTGTGCAAGTCCTTATTATCCAATATCTTTGACAAGGTCTTTTGTAGGAAATTAAGAGCCGTGAGCGTGAACCGTACGGGTGGCATTTACTGGACCTGAAGAGGTGGTTTATTGGAATGTACGAAATGCAGTACTGCAAACAAAGCACCCTCGTATCTAATGATCCCCCCTCCCATGTACCATCTGCATCGCTCAGCGGACCGTCTGCACCCCCATCACACACATATTCACACATGCAGGCATCATTCATCTTAGCCGCAAATCCCAGCATGCACCGGGGCGCACATTAAAATGAGCCCGTAATGGCTGACGGCTTTCACGGTTAGCGCAAGAATGCTGATCGCTGACTGTTTCGCGCTGAGCGCTTCACCACCTTTTCCATAATTAGACCATTACTTTAACAGGTGCGCCACTTTCCTTCCTTCTGAAAACATCCCTCCGCTTTTTATTTCATCAACTTCTGCTTGTCTGTGAAATGTAGCTGAGGTGTTGAATGCAGCGTCTTTTCCCACCTCGTCAGGAGAGTCAGGTGTGACGTTTGAGAAGTTCAGCTGACACTGTAACACAGCGGGATGAAGGAGAACAACGCGAGGAGTTGGTGGAGATGTTTGTACTGCAGAAAGTGCGTGAGATTCCGCTTGACAGCTGTGTTAGCTGTTACACTGCCAAAGATTTTGTGAAAACCAAGTGTGTTTTTTCATGATCTAAAATGCATTACTATGGTGTGCCATTGACTGTATAGTTCGCGTTATGATTATATAGTACAGGCTCATCATATCGCACTATGCATTGAAAGGCTGTTTAGCAGGTGCAACATGACGCGCCTCAGTGCCGTATAGCGACTATGACATGAAGCACATGTAGCGTATCTGCCCCGTGTTTTCTCAGGCTTTTGGATGGGTTGGTTGCAAGCCAAACTGACACAGCGAGTCTCAGATGAGATACGTCAGTAGCGTACGCAAGCGCCGGACGCCTGTTCTAAGAATTATGCCACTGTGCGGCTGCCATTGTAAGTCCATATAGAAGACTGATGCATTCTTGCGCCATGCATGATGCAGGTAACTCACCTTCAAGAATATATTGTATATACACAGAGTTAGGTTATTATAATTATAATTAATCGTATAGTATTTTGTAGTAGTTACACAGTATAATTAGATATTGTTAGTATTATATATATATATATAATATATTACTTATTGCACCACAGAATTTAAATGAATGGCCCATGTTTGTTTTCTGCATCCACTATTGTAGTGATGACTTATTTTCGCACATATATTAGTTACACAACATACGCAACAGGTGTTACTGTTATGCTCCAATACCCCTCCAGATCCAGTAAATCATTTGTCACGCTGATATTAAGTGACTAATTCCGGAAGTGGGAAGCGCAATGCGCGCTTGGGAAAGTTGGCTCGGAGCGGTGCGCGTCTGCGGTATTTGGTTACTTAAGGTAAGCAAGGTAAACTTCCAAGAAGTCCCTGTTTATACTCGCTTAATCTCTTAAGGTGACGATCCGATTTATTTGTGCGTAAATTGCGGAATAATAAACGCGCGCACACGTGTGTTGACAATACGTGTGTCCAATACTGTTTTCCTAACAACTCCACGCCTGTTTATAAACTGCATAACATGTGTAATTCGTTTGAGAAAGTATATAAACAGAACATCCCTTTAGATGGTGAGGTGAAAGTAACAGTGATGTCTGTTAACAATAACTGCTGAGCTAAATAAAGTTTCTTCCGCAAGAATGAGACTGTGTGTATATCAAAAACCTCATAAGTGACACTTGTTCATTCTTTGCTTTGAAACCTTACATTTCCATTAGTTTGATCGCATTCATTTGCTAATTCTTTTTAATCTGTAGCAGGGGACGCTGGATTCACTTCAGTCTGCTTTGATCTTTAACATAAAGACACTGTAAGATGAGTGTGTATCATTAGTACAATAGAAACTCGCCCTGCCTGGACAGCCTGGGCTCCATTCTTCAATTAAAGTAGCTTTACTATCAAATGGCTCGGCACAGTTAGGAAAGGGCTGCATTGATTAGTGTACAAATTAACACAAGAAAGAAATCATTCTCTTTCCATAAGCTAATTTGCCATCCTTGGTTCCCCTTAATAAGTCCCTCTGAATGGCTTTTTATACACAAACCCTCCACTGCCTCGGTAAATCCTGTAGATTTAATAACCATAATTGCAATAAATTCAGTAAACATTTAGATTGAATGCAATAACTGTGTCATTTACTCCAGTAGGTTGTTTTAAACGTAATTTAATAAAAGGGCAAAGGACTCTCCACAAAGGCGGAGGGAAACTAGACTGAAGCGTCTTGGGACAAAAATAGACAAGGATTGATCTAGATTTCCTTGAAAATATCTGATTGCCATTGCTTGTTGTTTGGAAGGGCTTTACTTAGTGGAGCCTAATTATGTTTGTATTGCTAGCCCATCTCAGATCATGTATGTTGGCTTTTACCATAGGCCTTTATAAGCCTTAAAGCTATACTGCAACATTAGTATCTAATTAGTTGTTAGTCTTAATTTTTTAAAGGGCCAGTGATTAATAATAGTTTTGTTGTCATTTACTCGTCCTTGTGTTCTGTGTGTGTGTGTGTGTTTGTGTAGTACAGTATAAAAATATTGTGGAATAAATGTAGGAGACAAACAGAAAAGTGTGGAGGCCGTAGCTATTGCTAGCTCTCCCCTGTTTCCAGGAGAGATTTGCTGGTGGCATTTATGTAGTGAAAAGTTTACTCCCACTCTTTAATGTGAGAATGAAGATCCCTCATCTTTATATACAGCCACCGGTAAAACCATTCCATCTGAAACTGTTCAGAACATAACGTCAACCCACTCAATATATCTGGAGCTCATTACAGAGGAAAAAATGTTTGCAGTAATTAATTACCCTGCTAATTGGGCCCTCAGCAGTATTATTGTCTGTGTCTGTGCTGCTTATTTAGTGTACAAACGAGACCTGCCGCATGATTGTTTCTTTGGCTTTAGGAGGCTCCTAAGCCTGCCCATTAGCACAGTGACGATGCAATCACTCAATTTTCTGACACCGGAAGTCCAACACTGAAGCTGTATTGTAGAAATACAGATGAACTGCACCAATACTGTGTGTGTGTGTGTGTGTGTAGAGTTTGCAACTATCTATTGAGGACAAATGTGGAAACAACAGTTAGCAAAACCTGTCAAATCTGAGCAACAAATTTTTTTCATCTTCTTTATACAAAGACTATAAAAATATAGTTGTTGTTTTGTTTAAATATAAAAATGAAGAAGATTTTCTGTTATGGTTAGAGTGTGGGTGAGGTTCTAGTGTTTATAAATAACTGTGTATAAAAATTCTCTCTTTGGCATGTTCCTGTTTAGATAGATAAGCACACGTGTTTGTATGTGTGTGTTTGTACATATTCACTGTAAGTGTTTGTATGGGGGCGGGGTTATGCTCTTGCGAAGTAACCTGCCAATCCCATTATTGCCTTAATTCTTTTATATTAATTTATGCAAATGAATGCAGTATCCAGTGCAACATAACAGTTTAAAGAGCATACAACAAATATACATGTGGTAAAGGAAACTGAGGCACACAGACAACTTACACAACCTGACCATGACATGCTAATTAAACAGCGGTCATGACTGATTAACCAGATTAGGGATTAAAATATTGGAAAATGCAATATGGTACTTAAATACATAACTTATGTTGCTTTATTCTCATGAGACATTATTCTCATGTAGAACACCGCATGAACGCAGTTTCAGCGAAATCCTATTTTTAATACCGTGGCTCATATATTTTTCCTGAAGAAATTCTGCACTGATTGCCAGCTAGTTTCATCAACACTAAGTCAGTGGCTTGGAAATACAATTAGAGGCTTAATATATTTATAGATAAAAACATAATATGCACCCAAGTCTATATAGACACTGGTGGTTATAAATTTACACCTTGTTAACAGCTCGGAGGTGCATTGCTTTTTTTGTGTTTTAGTTTGTGTTTATGGACAGCACTTTGTGTTGGTGGGACGTGTAAGGTGTTTCATTTAAATATAGAATAAACCATTGTTAAACACAATCTGATGTATGAGACTAACTTAAAGTTTATGTTTCTTTTGCAGCGAGGATGCCAGATCTTCAGGACATCTCCAGCGCTATATCAGAGCTGCAGCCTGAAGCCATCACTGATATTGGTGTGCTGGCATCCAAGAAGGAACCGCCGGCAGACTACAATGTTGTGAGTGTGCAGTTGCCAAATAAACAAATACATTTGTGATTTGAATCAACCCACAAATGAGAATACAATAGGCAGCTACAACTTTTACCAATTAAAAGTTTAACTAGTTTTAAAACACTCCGTATTTGACTCCAAATTTATCTTACAATGTCCAAAAAGGATTTATTTAGTCCCCAACATACTTATTGGTCAGATTTACTTTAATGAAGACTGTGTCTCTTCTTCTGGCCTGGAATCCTCTTGCGTACCCTGAGAATAGAGTGTAAAGACTCTTTCAGATCAGGCTTCCAGCAGAGCTTGGCACCGACATGCCTTGTTTGTTTAGGACTCAGATGGCACTGACACAAGGGTGGCTGGTTTTTTCAGCACTTCTGCAACTCTCAGCAATCCCAGAGCACTGAGAGGGGAAACTAGGACAACAGTATCAATGGCCTCTAGGAAAATACTGTGTGTGTGGGTTGGGTGTGTGTGTTTGTGTATGTGGGTGTGTCTAAAACAGAGAGAAAAGAAGCAGGGCGGAAAGGGAGAGGGAAAGTTTTGTGAATAAAACAAACACAGTATAAAAAATATCCCACACTAGGCTTACGGGCAGCTAGAGTTCTTCCTCTCTGCTTTCCTCTTTTCTCTCCATGTTTTCTTTCTTCTCTCTCCCTCACTTCCTATCCCAACTGTTGCCGTCTCCGGCAGGTTGTATGTGGGTTGGCACAACGCTCAGGTTTTCTGCCCACTGGCACTGAGGATCCGGTGTGCACACATGGCACCAGAATGCTCTCAGGGGCCTGGTTCCGCTTGGCCTTTCCCTCCATCACACGCAGCAGGATGCAACTGCTTTACTTTGTTTGCACAAACAAACACTTTTATTTATTAACTTCTTTCACACAGCTAAATATAATTATGCAATAGCGCACAATAACAAGTGCTTTTGTATCAAATAACAGCGCAGCATTATGTTCTGTAAGCGTAGTGAAATGGCTTAATCAGTGGAACAAAACTGTTGTAAAAACTAAAACAAAAATGCTTTTGTTTATCAGTTGCTAGTTGTTGCAAGAGTTCAACAACAGCTTCTAAAAGTACTCATCTTTTTCGGTAGGCAACTACTTTGTTTGTAAAAAACAAAACGTTTTCCTTAATTTTTATTATGAACTTTTACACAACTAACAAGTAAAAATGTTGATAGATTTGTTTTTAGTACTTGTATCTAAAAAGTAAGAATTTTAGAACTTCCACTCATTACTGATTATCAACAACCAATAAATGTGGCTAAACATAAGTCGTATGTTAAAGTGTCTCATGATTAAGTATGAAGGGTTGAGCTTTTTCAAGGCAGCAGAAGTCTTTTCCTATCCTCTACACATCCCAGCGCTTGGCAACTGTTTCCACATTCAGAGTGTGTTCCCTGCCCCGGCTGTGTAGTGGCATACTGAATGCTTTGGTGCCTGGTTCCTCCCTGTTTGACTTTGGGCTTCACAGCTCCGGTTCTTTGTTTACTTTGACAGGAGGAGCGGGGCACTGACCTGGAAAAAGTGGCCAGAACGGGTTGTCTTGTAAGGGGTGGAGGGAGATGGGGAGGAGGGAAGTATGTTGAGGTTGATGTATAGACTCTTCCTGAGAGTGTTTGCCCAGGCCAACGGCTGCTGTGGGTGTAGCTCCACCACACACTTGCTGTATCTATCCATCAGTCTGTCAGTAAATAAACATCTCCAATTGTTATTCTTCTTACCTCATTGTCAAATTGTATTTTGATGATATAACTATATTGTGTTAGAACGAATGTCATGAAGTCATTGAAATGTTAATAATGTAAAAAAAAAAGAGAAAATAGTGATGGTTTGTATACAGGAAGGGCTGGTGCTTCATCTCTGCAGGCCACAATGAAGTCTTACTGTATTTAGGTTGTTTCAGGACTCCTTTGTGAGGTCTCATTTGATTGTTGTTGTCCCTTGGGGTTGATGGTATTTTTAGCCTTTTTTTGAGGCTAAGTAAATTTCATCACTTGTGTTGGGCTGTAATGAGACAGAGCCCAAGAAAGCCTTAATTAAACCACGTATGCATAGAACCAAGCAAAAAATAAATAAGGAAACACACATGGCATCCATACATTATCTTGATCTCACCTCCATGCAAGTTTTTCTCAGTATTTTTTTTTCATTTCCCACGTAGGTTGCACAAACAACAGATGGCTTTGACGCCAACCTGTGGAAGGACAGCATATTCAAATCCAAGGTCACACGCTATCTCTGCTTCAGCCGATCCTCCTCCACAAAAAATGTAAGTGAAATCGGGCAAGTTTAGCACTCATCGCGAGTCGTTCTCAGATTTCCTGACACACTGTCACGGGCTGTGTTTGGCCCGGCTGCTTCAGTTCGTCCCTCATTAGGGTTCCGCTCAGATCTTTGATCGCAAACTCCTTCAAAACACGTTCCGTCCTTTAAAGTATCCAAGATGAATGCAAACACTTCTCTGAATTTAGAATGGTTTGAAAATTTGTTTTTCTTGATGTATAAATTCCCAGAGTTCTTGCGTTGAATATTTGTTGATGATCTCCAACTCTCCCAGAGGAATTACATTTATGATTATTCATAAGTGCGACTCCGCATTCATAGTTTATGATTTTATTTTGCTCAATTAACCTGGTCCCTGCAGACGGTTTGATACCTCCCAGCCATTCATCCAAGATCCAAAAACTGTCAACTTTTGATTTTGGGCATATTTGCTTATGTAATATGACACATCAAACAGCCACAGCAATATGTTTCATAAAGGGGCACATAGGGCAAGGGGTCCTTAGTGAATTGGAGGTTTTTGTGAACATTTACCTCTCGTTCAACAGAGCCAAATTGAGAATGAATAGCTTTTTATGTGCAAGTATCTCTGTCTCAAATAGAGGAACAACAGGCGGCCCATTCATGCTGTTTAGAATATCGCTCTTCATTTAGGGTGAAGACGTATAGATGCCTTTAGTCTCACTCTGTTCGCATTTGTTGCTTTAGCTTACACAGCAAATGTCATCTTATAAATCCGTCTACCTCTGTCATAATTAAAATGCTGTCTGTATATTTTCCGATATACTCTGTGTTAATAACTGGTTCTAGACTGCTGATAATCTGAGGGTGCGTGAAGGTGGCAAAAATAAATGTTTAACAAGTTTAATAAGCTTGTTGAGGTGGGTCATTGTTATTCAGTGTTACTTATCTATGTTGCATCTGTTTCTCCAGTTATACACACAACTAAATTTAAGCCTCAGCACTAATATCAGCATTTCGTTTAAAAGAAACAGGCTAAATGTATGTATTTTTCATTAATTGCTTTTGTTAATCTATGGACTTAATGAATATCCAATGATATATGAAGTTCTGTCTAGCATTGCCTCATTGCTGTTAAACACACATGTATGGCACACATTCAAGAACATTCATGTCACATGGTAAATCATTAATCTGTCACATTAACCTTTGGTCAGGAATGTGCAGTAGTTTTCTAAAGGGAATTCTGTGGTTCTGTGAAGTGTGGTTTACTAAATATAGTTTGTTTGTTTGCTGGGCAACACAAAAGTTAATTGACCATATTACATTGTAAAGGTGCAGTCACATTTTTATTGTAACGTTTTAACATTGCAGTAACATTTTATCTCTAGGGAAATTGTGTATTATAAAAATGTTAATTGTTTTTAAATCACATGACCACATGACCAAATACTTTTACTTACAATATATTGAATAAATTGCTTTATTTATTGCCTTCTTTAAGAACTAAGAATATATATGTGTGTGTGTGTGTGTGTGTGTTTAGTATTTTTTGTCATGGCAATAGAACTGCATCAGGAGACGCAGTAATTCACTGTGGCTGCTTTGCCCTGCCGATCCCTGTACACTCCCGCCCGCTGATCAAGTTCAATGAAAGCTGTGATTTTAGTATGTACCACATCAGTCCCCTCTGCCACCTCTCCAGCACGCAGTCTTAAAATGCGTGCCTGCACTGTTTTGAAGTCCCTGACGCTAATAAAACATGGCAGCGCTATCAACAAAGGCTATTTTGACTGTCAGTCAAAGTGGCCCCCACTGTAATTGTCTATGACAAAAACAGATTCTGCAGAATTAGCCAGTGAATTATGTGGTTGGAAGTAAACAGTTTGTGATTTATCATACTCAGGGTTGAAGGTAGATGGCCCTTTGTCAGGTCCTGATGGGAAAAAATCTCCTACATCTTGTATTAAAAAAGTGTTAAAAGAAAAAAAACAGGACTCATGCATAGTAATAGCACACATCCATATTCGTACCCGCAAGTCAGAATGCAAAAAAACCATGAATAAAAATGGTCTGTAGTGGTAATAACTGCCAGGCAACAGTAGCGACGGAATCTGGAATGTCGGACTCGTCACGTCACGCCACGCTAGCTGCACTCTTTCAGGGGTTCGGCTGGATTATTGCTATTTATTACTGCCGAAAATGGAAACATAATGAGTGTGGAGCGGGAAGGCTGAGGGAAAAAGTCATGCTTGAAAATGTCAACTAAACAGCTCCTGATTGTTTTCAAGTACTCCCTGTTCTAAAGCACGAGCAATTTGGCCTGCCACCGACTGGCCCTGGCGCTAAGCTGCCATGTCTGAGGATGATGGCTAGCACACAGGTGCTTGCATGCCTAAAAGAGGGCAGTGGTTCAACAAATTTGAGTGCGTGTGTGTACATGTCTCAAATGCTACAATAGGCCTTTTATACATAATCTGGACCAAAATTAGCAATAACTTGCTTAGTGCCAGATGCTAGTAAATAAACCCTGTTGGATGGTTACTTTATTCAGGAAGTAAGACATTGTTCTCAATTTCAAATCAAAGACTAAGCTTAATGGAAATTTAGCATTTTTTTTCTCCAGAGCTGTGTGTGGCAACACACCAAAATGAAAATATCAGGAACAGAATCACAAAGTGCCTTCATGTTTTTTGACAGGTGGCATTTCACAGACTGATGTGGTATATGGCGTTTGGAGTGGCAACATGACCAAAGCTGTTTGTCACAAATATATGAGGAAAAAATTGTTCAATACTATTAATATAATATACTATACTATTAATATACTATATTTCAATACAATATTATAGTTCAATCACTTAAATGGACATAAATAAAGACAAATTATCATTTACAATCACACAAATATAGTTTAATGGCCAGTTTGAAATATTTGTAGCCAATTAATTCTCAGTTTACTTGCCATTGTCTTAAGGTCAATTTTTTAACACCTGCCACCCTGTGGATACTAATAACCTGGTTCCAGCCATTCTTTGAATCCATCAAAGTACTTTATTGATTAAAAGTTGAAGTTGTTATTGTCATTATGCTTAAACGCACATGATCACTTTTTGTATTACTATATTTTTGACAGAAGCAATTATGCAACGTCATGGTGGACATGAAGCTGCAGGACTTGAAAGAATGTTTGCCCGAGGGCTTCACTTCAATACAAGACACCATGGATAGCCGTAAGCAGAGTTTTCAAAAAATAATCTTTTTTCTCCTCTTTTCTTCTACCGTGTTTCTCTCTCCTCTGTAGTTGTCTTGAGGGACTGCATCTCTGTGAATGTTCACGGCTCAGGTTTAGCTTAATTTATGATAGTAGGAAAGAGTAAAATAAACATTTTGCCTGGAGGTAGGAGGAGAAGAGAACGATGAGTCATTGTTTATCTCTGCCAGAACCCAGCTTTCTCTTTATGATGTGCTTATTTATTTATGTATTTATTTGTGCGAAGCGGGAGTGGATGGTGGTTATCTAATATTAATGAAATGCATTCCCTTGATGGTTTAGTGCTTTTTGAGCTCTGTGCATTTCTCTCTTTCACCGTCTGCTCCTCTCACTGTGCCTTTGAGAGTGTAATATTATTTTGGCATTGGGAGTGGGGGCAGCATGTTTATTATTTTCATTATTATTGCGTTTACGCGGCCCTCGCCCGGCGCTCCTTCGAAACGAATAGGATGGGGCCCAGAAGTAATATCGGCAAGCCTGGTAGAAGGTTCTGGAGGAATGACTAAAAAGAAGAAGGAGTCTTGTCGGGCCGTGTTTTAATGCAGAGCTTTATTGTGGTAAAGCCATGTTTAATAGATGCCACAGCTCATCGTATTGCCATCTTACTCTCAATCAAGTCCTGGTAAAAATACAAGATTCCCCTTTAGCTTCTAACAAATGCCATTTTTATGTTATCACGATGTGCTTCATATACAGACACAGCACTTCAAGGGCTGTACGTCCATGCTGCATTTATAACGTGCTCAAATATTAATGCATTTATATATTTAGCTTGTCTCTGTGAATACATTGTTTGAAAATATCTCGTTTTTTTAAGAGCATCATTATATTGTTTGTCATTTTTTTCATTATAAGTCTTTCCAAGGACGAATAGGTCAGACGGTGTGTTTGTGTGGGGAATAAATGCATAACATAGATAATGCACAAGTACCTGAGACTATGGGACTGTACCATATATAGGCACATTTAGACTCTGGTGTAAATGTTGTTTGACTGTTGATTAATGAAAGACATAATTAGGGCTGTTTGTGTTACTCACTCACTCTCTCTCTCACAGAGGAACAAGCTTTGAGGAAGGAAAGGTTGTGTGTGAAGATGGTCCCTAGACACACAACTGATACGGCCGTATGTGATGTCATCATACAGGGAAAATCAAAACACAGCATCGCTAATTACACATATATAGGGTGAGTTATCAAATCTTTGGCTAATAAAAATATCTACCTCAAACATACACGTTTTGAAAAACATATCAAATTTGTGATGCTGTTTCGGTCACTGCCTGGAAGAAAAAAGAAGCGCAGAGGTAAATATCCCGGAGCCATGTTTGTTATGCTCCCTGAATCGTCATTTTGGAAACTGAAATGGATTGTTCTTTTGGGTTGTCTGGGTTTTTGACCAGCTTCTGTTCCCTGCAGTGCCCCTCAGTGCCTGCGGCCTGCTACAGGCATCGTGGGCTCTGTCTGTACTGATGCTGTGCTTCCAACAGCGTTTAAAGCCACCCCTGATATTTACTGCTAGTGTTAGATTGTGTTAGACAGACAACCGTATGTGTTTTATTTCATACATACAATGTGGCTGCAAAGACTGGCTGTTGCTACAGAGTTTAATCTCAAATTAAAGAGGCTTTTATTTGCATTAATACACATGTTTGTATTGTTCATAAGAGTTAAACAAAACTGTGTTCCTCTGCAGAGAACTGAATAGTTTGGGGATTTGGTGCCGGATGGGAAAAGTCACTCAGTTGCAGGGAACAGCAAACAAAATGTCTGACTCTACTTTTACTTCTAATGATGCCAGGTAAGACAATTACTGAAATAAATAGAATTTGTAATAAAAATGTAAAATAAATTAAATAAAAAGTGTGTAATTTCCAACACTGATAGAGATTTCACATTAAAGATCTATTAAACATTTTGAGGTCATCTGTATTCTAGTGTACTAGTCTAGCCTAAACTATGGCAAATATAACCTGGACTAAAATATTGATGACACATTTTGTATTAAAATGTGTGTCCAACGTAATCACTCTTGTAATGTGAACGTACCACCCTCCATCATCTTCTAACATAAAAAAATGGTTTTGTAGTGGAGTGAAATAAACTAAAGGCTATTTCATTTTTTGTATTCAATACCTCCTTTCCTAACCAAGCTGTCAAGGTTTGTTTAACTAGGTGTGACCAATTGTAAAATGACAGGGTAGCTAATAAATGAGAATGCTAATAAAACAAAGGTTGAATTAGGTTCTGAGATCACTATTTGCTTCTTAAGCAAACCACTTATCTCCTGATTTTTCCTGGAAGGGTTGTGAAGACCATTCAGGTTGCTTTAAATGGACAGTGTCTGCTAAATGGCAAGTTTTCTGTCAGAACTCTAAAGTTTATCCGAGTGCTTGAGATGGAAAAACCACATTGAGGAGAGCTGCCACACACACACAGCCTGAAGGACAGAAGACCCAGAGCATGTGTGACTTTGTACCTCATCCAACTCAAACATGTCAATTATTTATAAGGAGGAAGTATGGGGGGTTTTCCTCACAGCAAATAGTAAATAAACAATCACTGCTCCTCTCAGCGGTGGCTGGAGGTGGATTGGGGGCATGCGAGGATGATGCCAGTTGAAAAACTGGCAGGGTTTGCCAGAGGGCAAAGATGGAATTTTAAAATGCCAAGTGGATTTTAACTGTATTTTATGGTAGATGTATGTTCACACATTGAAAATTGCTTTTTTGTAACAAAAGCCTTTTTAGAAAGTAGATTAGAGATTTTAAAAGTAGATCTACATGAATGAAAATGAGGCCGTGAGACTGAAATGCAGGCTGTTTAATATGTTGCACCATTGTGAAGTTGCGGGTGTTGATTATTCACCCAATAAAACATTGAAAATCCCCTCCTACAAACTTCCAGTGGTCACAAAACAATGTTTCACATTCAATATATTGAACACCCATGAACTGTACACAACATATGACATTAAACGGACTGTAAGGTCAGTTCTTACAAAGTCTCAGTGAACATTGGTTTGCTTTCATATCATTGAGCTCTGCTTAAGACATCCTGTGAGGTTTGGCTCTTTGAACTTTTGTGCACTATATAGGATAAATGTTCTGAAACGGTTTTATAGCTGCTGTGTGTTTTTGGAGGTGCCAGCTGGGGCAGAGAAGCATTTGATGCCATTGACTTCTCCTGCATTCACTTTTACACACTTCCGTCCCACTCTGTTAGTTCCTCACTGCCATCAAGTATGAGATTTCGAGTATGATTTCAAGTATGAGAAGAAAAAAAACTATCTACAAGCGAATATTCCCACCTCCTTCCTCTGATACCTGCTGTGATCACAGACCGTGCACTTTTGTTATTATTGCATTTCATGCTCATACATCTGTGCCGATGTCCATCTGCAATCTGTGAATCTGTGCAAAACGAACATGTTAGACTGGAGATGTTTTTGGACGTGTTTATCGTAGAACTGCCAGCATCTGCTCATTTTTTTTCACGGTTTAACATGGAATAAAATATGGACTATGCATGCTATTTCAAGATATATGTAATGCGGAAATATAGTAGAATATATGCTATAGAATTATATAATCATAGAAAAAGGTGAAATAGAACTTGGGATGTGTACATTTTGACTGGCTTAAAATCAGCTTAGTTAGTCTTTTCCAGAAACATTTTTTATGCTGGTTAAAAGTATCTTTAACTTCAAACACTGTTTTAATAAATATAAATAAATAATAAATAGATAAATAAACTATAATAACTATGTGTGCAGATTAATCAGATCATATTATTATTCTTATATTTTTTCCTATGTTTCCTATTTGAAAGTGAATTACTGAAATGTTTAAACATTTGCCCACTTATTTGGACTAATCACTGCCCTTTTTTTTTTTTAACAAAACATGTAGTTTTGTTTTATGTCATTATGACATCATAATGCTTATTGTATATCTGCTTATTGTGCATCTGCACATACACATATTGTATATGTGGCTTCTAATTGCCTGGTTATGAGCTGTATTTCATTCAGACTGGGTGCGGTCAGTCCAGTTGCCAAGCCATAGATTGCAGGGTTGTTGTTCCTCAGGTCAGACCTGATCCCCGATGCTATATGTCCTCCAGATAAAACTGCCATCTTTCCCTCTGAAGTCTGACCTCTAGATTGACAGAGAACATAAAGTTGCCTTGTGCTAATATTTCGGTTTGTCTTTTTCTTCATAGAATCAAGGTTTGGGGCATTTCTCTCTGAGTGATAGGGCCATATAAGGCAGGGAAAGAGTTTATATCCAGAAGCAGAACAATATAAATGTAAAGGTCAAGCATATTTCCCATTGTAAGCGGGAAGTTTTTTTTAATGGTCTCGCATGATTCACTCGTCTCATTCCCTGCTGGAGGTCAGTAAATAAAAAACCTCTTTGGCTGGACTGGGCAAACTTTCTGTTTTAAGTTTAGGTTTAAAAAATGTTTAGCTCTGTTCCTGGATGCTGATTGGTCAGAAGTTGTGGGCATGAAGCTGCTGTTTTGTCTTATTGTACAGGTCCTACACATTATTGTTTTTATAACATTGTGTTACTGCATCTGTGTCATTTAATGGATAATTATATAATATGATAACATTATAGAATATGTAATATTTATAATATTTAAATAAATACATTTGTATTTTTATGATTTGCTAACCATTTTATAAATGTAACTGATTATTTTTAACCGAATATTTAATATAAAAATCAGCATATTTCACTTTGTTCTTTTGCTGTTTTATATAGACTTTAATCAACTATAAACAATGTTTTCATCAATGTGAGTTTACTGTGACCTTTTGAACTATAGTGAATGTGCTGGTAAAACAGTCTTTATGGGAAAGTCTGGGGCGCGTTATACAGCGTTAGCATAGCGCTGATGGATGTGTGTCAGCGATTCTTGTTCTGTTCTTTCCCATGACCCGTGTGTCACCTCCTGAACACAAGCACCGGTTGATCTACCAGTTCCTTAGGAAGGCAGGCCCTGTACGAGATCTGTCGCGATGCCACCCCCGAATGCACTTTTTTCAGACACTCTTCTGTGTACCCTTTCCCAGAAACCCCTAAAAAGGTTGCAAATTTCCATACACATCAAGTAAACTCAAACCGAGCAGTGCCACAAACAATAGAATCATCAGCAAAGATCTGTGGCTCTTTGGAGATTCTACACTCCTATATTTCGCAGCGGGATTCTTCAAGTTTTCTCCACACCTGACATGGAACTTTAAGTGGGATAATGACAAGCAGGAAAGCCGCCACTGCAGAGAGCAGCTGTCTACACACCGTGGGCTGTGTGGGCTGCCTGCTCGGAGCGAGCACTGAGGTGTTGTCATTGAGCATCTCGGATGAGTGTCAAAACACCCGCTTCCAGATTTCTCTCAGTTCTCGCTGTATTATTTTTATATATCAGTTTTATCCTGGTCTTTGCTTCAACGAAGGCTTTGGCGAATTTGTCCACAGCGTGACAGATGTTCTATAGTTCCTCTCAGAAACAGACGCATCCTTCTTCAGCTACGTCGTTCCCTTTTTGAGTTTCTCATCAGCCACCCGTGGAGTTTTCAGTACATGACATTAGACGTTTGATAGTGAAATTACCCCGACTAATTGGCTCTTTTTGCTATCGTGCTTAAAATGACTTGGTCTATAATTGTGGAAATATTTTACTGTTGAATCGCATGTAAAAACTGTAAATACTTAGCAAAAACTAAACTAAAGTAACTGAAGTTCACTAAAGTTGATAGCAGTAACACAATACCTGCCTGTATGTTGGATTCACAAAAGCAGTTATTTAAATAAGATAATGGAAAAAAACACTTGTGGAAATTTATAGTAGGGCAGAATTGTTTTGCACAGTAATATTGCAATACTTGTAGGCCAGTTGTGAGGTTCTTTAAGGTTATGCAGGTTAGTGAATACAGCACAGAGGTCTGTGTTAAAATAACACACACAAAAGTGGTGCAACTATTTCATAAATTTCACCTTTTATTTCCTCTTATAGTGAAGTCCATCTTCTGTAGTCTACCTACACGGCTATGATGTGCCTGTCTTTTCATTTGAAGACCTGCCTCTAATTTGTCCAGACCTTCCATCCCAAGTCAAGCCTCCTCCAGCTACCAGCTATGTGATATTCTTCAGAGCTTGTCTTTTGTTTCCAGTTGTCTTCCATTTGGCCTTATTAGGAATCCAACATCAAATGTCCTCTGAGTGTCTCAAGTCCTTTGTCTGTCTTCAGCCTCTCACATTTCCAGTCTTCTCCTTTTATTCGCCCACAACGAACACTTTTCTTTCGCTGTATCTGATTGGAGCTTGTTGAGGTGGATGTAAAATGTCACAAGAATCAGAAGCAGTCTGTACAGCCATTATCTTTGTAAACTACAGCGTACAAACAACAGCAAATGATGTAATTGTTTACATCTGCCTGGTTTTAATCCCATTCTGTTCGAATTCTGTGAGGTATTATGTTGTAATTTAATGTTCACAATAGGGAAGTGTGTCAATATGGCTCTGATGTGTTTGAATGATGATTAATTGTCCTCAAAACTCCAGCGGCCGACGTAATCTAAGCCTTGCGCTGCTGTTGATTATGTAGCTATATACTTGCTGTGGTTTTATTTTAAGGATTAGATGTGTGTAATTGATTTGCCATATGTTACCCAAACTCTGTGTTCCCTGAAACCGTTGAATCAACAGAATTGGGATTGAGTATTTTTATATTGTTTGACAGGTCTGAAGATAGAAAAACTGCTCGCTTCTGAAGCCTGCGTTGATTCAGCCATATCCAGTTTCCTTCTGGAGCGTCACTTTCTGAAGCGGCTCAAAGGCAAAATGTTTCGGAGTTTTCCTGTTGGTGCTTAACACTGTTACAATGGCTTATTTAAATAATGACTATTTTAATGTACACAAGACATTAGATCATTCTCAGATGGTAAATTCTCTAAAGACCAACTTCTCTTATCTCTCGTGTGACCTTATCAAATTGTTGATGTTTTATGTCCAAACAGAATCATGTCATAAACAGGCTTTTCACAGAATATATCTCATTTCCATTTTCTGTAGCGTTCTGTATCAGTCTCTATTGTTTCCGCCCGCTCCAGTGACTGGGGTAGTTAAGGCCGGCTTTGCTGAAAGAGCATCCAGCATCTCTTTTCAGTTTATGGCTGTTTGTGAAGCGTCTGACATGCCTAGAGCCGTGTCCCCGGCTTTCTTTCCTCCCTGCGTTCAAGTCAACCTTTGCAAACGAAGGAAAGTCTTCATTAAATGTGGCAATCGGTTCCACAAGATTGATGCCAACCTTTTAAAAATTCACCATTGGGCCGAATTGAACACGGCCAAATGCTGATGTGGATGAACAGGGAGAAGTCGGCCCCATCGAGAGAAATAAATCTGAGTTGCAGGCTTCAGTTCATAAATACCACAGGCTGTCAGGAAGCATGCTTTATTGCGCCTGATAGAAATTACTGCATTTATTTATCTCATCACACCTGATAGAAATGCAGAATAGCCGGTCGCAGCAACCCTGTGTTCTGTTTACACTCACAGTTGCATTCTGGGGCTGAGCCGGTGTTTCCAGTCATAAATTCAGGTGCATATGTTGATCTGCTTTGTCAACACAGTGTACAAAGTGGCAATGGATTCTTATAGGGGTTTAATTCTGATTATTTTTTGCTTTTATTTTGCTTTTAGTTTTTCTACTTTTGTTGGAAAAAAACTAGTGTATTATTTTTAATTTCAGTATTTATCATATTTTAAACTTAAATACTAAAGATTATAATTTTATTTAAATGTTACTCTTTTTTGTGTGTTGTCTGCCTTTTTAAGTTTTCATTTTGTTTAATGAATTCTAAAGTACATCAGAATAACTTTGCATTTTTCTCACCCCAGGCACGTCAAAACACGCCCCTCCTTTATTTTCAACATCCAGGCATCTCCTGCTTTGCATTGATATCACATTTCAGAAGCTTTTCCGACAACCACTTCCGCATTTACCTTCCTAACTTATCCCGGAACCAGCTTTCTCTCGTCGCCTAAATGACATCTTACTCCCCTTGGCGGTGTCACTTGCTCCTAATCTTCTTCTAAACGTGACTCTGCCTGACTTTAATGCATCTGATGCATTCTGTAACCTGTTGGAGATGCTTATTTGGTCTTCAAAGCATGTCTAAAGCAGAATTATGCAGCTCTTCTGATGCAGAGAGACTCGGGTGGCGCGGCAGTGGATTTATTGATTCCTGTGAGTGAGTCAGGGAGTATAATTCACCAGTTCCTGACTGATGAGCAGAGCAAGTTCAAGCTGTCCGTGAATTGCAGCATACACTATTTTTTGCTCTTCCCCAAAACTTTGATATGGTTTAAACATTTAGACTTGAGATCAGCAGAAGTTTTTGTTCATATAAAATTTTAATCTCTGCTTATAGGATGTAGTGCAGACTGTTTTAATGTGCGTGTAAAATGTTTTAATTACGTTTAAATGTGCAACTAAGCAACTTGTATTACAACCGAATTGTTGTGGATTTCTGTAAGTGCACTTTTGTGGTTCAGAACAGTTTCAGCATTGGTATTGCAAAATTATTACAGTAGATACTGTACATTGTATAATAATATAATGGTGATCTGGTGTAATGCTCCAAGGAAAAGTAAACCCAGCAGTTTAGCTGTCCGTGTTGTGTGACACTAATAACCCAGACACACAAGGATGAGCTGATGGAAACTGTGTGTGTGTGTGCGTGCGAGACTGGCTGTAGGTTCTGGACTGCTGTTTTGTGTGTGTGTGTGTGTGTGTGGTACCATGCTGGCTAAGGAAACTCTTCTTATTACCCTGACTCCATGACAACTGCTCACAGGCACCTAAGAGCCACAGACAGAAATGGAGAGGAAACGGAAGGTTAATGATCAGATGATGTCTAAAACTCGCTGTGGTTAAAGACCAACCCTCACTAACATTATTGATTGATACCATATTTATATGAAAGCATGAACTAGTTTAAGTGACACAAACTGGCTAGATTACACGCTATACAAAAAAGTATAGCGGCAATATTTTGAGAATTTTTAAAATCATTGCATGACAGTTCCTTCCAGAGTCTTTAGAATGACAACAGTGATTCTGTTTGAGCTTTTCCTCTCATTATTTTCCATATCTATGACTTGCACATTGTTAATGGGGTCCGTTCTGCCTCTCGTTCCTAGACATTTCCCAGAGTCTCCGGCCTCCAGCCCTTCTAAGAAAAACATCGTCAGGCTGGATTATGAGCACCACATCCAAAACCTCTACACCAAATCAGGTCAGTCCCTCTACAATACACAAATATTAGCTTCTAGTATCTAACTTGTGTGTTTATCACTAAAGTGATGGTCATGTTTATTCATGTTGGTCATGTTTAGTTTGTAAGCATGTACAAAACCAAATGACAAAATCGTTTGAAAGCGCGTTCACAGATGCCTAATGCGAGATAAGACACATGAGAACATTTGCCAGCTATCTGTAATTACTCATATTTCATATTCATGTTTACATATAAAATTTTCGGAGGCACATTTGAGGACATGGAATATTCCTCACATTAAGCCACAAAAATGAAAATATGAAATTATGATGAGCCTTTTCGTTTTGGTAATAGTTTATTGTATTAGGAAAAAAAAGTTGATTCTAATATATTTTTACTGCCAGTAAGAATTATTTATGGCTGGTAATTTTTTTTTCATTCATGCATCATTGGCAGGTGTGGTCAAAAGTTAATTTAAAACAATATTCACTTTTTTAAACAGTGACACATCTAGCACTTTAATGCACACTATGTACAAATATTTGCACTTGAGGATATTCCATTGATCATCTTTGCAGATCTGCTTTTTCATGTCTACAGTTGAACTATGGGGTGTGTGTGTGTGTGTGTGTGTGTGTGTGTGTGTGTGTGTGTGTGTGTGTGTGTGTGTGTTTTCTGGCTGGAGAGAGACACCATGTGGTGAGGATGAGTTCATCTTTAGCAGAAGTCTCTCTGAACTGTCATACTTCAGGAAACTTAGGGTTAGAGTGAGTTGTGTATTAAAGTATTGAATTTTTGTCTTTGTCTCAAATGCTTCTTTCTAAATTACTGAGAAATAAGAAACTGAAAAATGAGACATTTATTGTCTTGATGAATGTAAAGCACTGTCTCATTCTTTTAAAGTGTAACTTTAATGTGGGCAGCATAGCTCACATAATTTGATTTTAGTTAATTTTGAACTCTTACATTTGATTATAGACTTAATTATAGACAATCAAAAATCTCAATTTGGTCTTTATCTAATTTAAAACAATTTAGATTTTATTTTAAATTTTATTTTAAATTCAATTTAATTTACTGTTATTTTTCTTTTGTTTATATTTAGCTATAAACTTAAACTATTACTGCACACAAAACCTCTTTGTAAAACAAGACAAACCCTTACAGTTAAATATTTGCTCTTTTTTGCCCCCTACGTCCTTATGTAATATTTTCACACATTTATTATTCACCACTTTGGTTTTAACCGAGCCATAAAGATTTCACCCAGTCACTCATGTTTAGATTAAGCGTAATTATGATTACAGGTGCACTGATCATATCACAGTACAGTAGCTGAAATAAGTGACTGGCACATTAAACTGTTCCAGTTTCTTTTGACATGTTTAAAGTGACAGAAGATTGACTTGTTCTCCAGTGAGGCCAGAGAGAAAGGAAAGGTTCTGTCAGCAAGGTCCTGTTGCCGTGGTGATGCAGTTTGATTGACAGGCCGACACATGCTCTGCCACCAATCATCACTCTGTCAACACAAGTAGTGTGTTGTATTGTATCCTCCTTTAGCAACGTCTCTGCAAGCCTCAGTAACTGTGCTCACAGGCTGGCTTGGCCACAGCTCAGTATGTGGTCCACAATGCAAACAGAGGTCCTCGGGTTAACAACTACTTGTTGCTAGTTCTTATCTCATCTGACCCTTAAAATGACTTTGGTTATTGCACTTTAATGTGGACAGGTTGATTCTAACTAAAACAATATTTCTTACTTGAACAAAATGAAATTCAAAAGATTTTTGCTACATTTTAGAGGTACTTTGACAAAATGGTTTTTGACAGTAAAAATATAGTACCTTTTTTACAGTACAAAATAGTACTTTTTTATCTTGTTTATAAACAACATCTTGAAGTAGATGTTGTTTAAAAAGTTGGATAATTATTGGAAGAGATCCCCAAAATCAGACAGTAGTCAGAATTGAAGCTGTGCCTGCCACATGAGCACCAAGGCACAATGTCTGGACTATGTGCACTAATTACTAGGCTTTAGTAATATGGAGTAAATCATATGTATATATCTAAATATAAATTATAATATGAAGTATTTCCTAATGGAATTTCATTGAGCAGGCTGTAATTTCTGGCTCATGAAAATCTTTACATTTGACAATTTTTTGATTAATTGAGTTATGACCTGAGGACCAAGTGGGCATTTGGAACAGACAGCTGGATTTGCATTAAACGTTGGGGATTCCGGGCGCATACATATGTGCATATATGTATGTGTGTGGGTGTTGACAGCTGGCCAGGTTCGAGCTGGGCTTAAACCATGTGTGCTCTGTCAGGCTCGTAGCACCAGCTCCTTCAGGATTGATGAATTGCCTGCTTTCTTGATTAAACCTTCCGTCACTTCCCAACAAAACACACACACACACAGGGAAAAAAGGCCCAACAAGTCTAGCCCAGCGGATGAGACTCGGCATGTCATCGGCAGACGCATTATCTGTGGATTTGAGGGGCCTGTGCTTTGACATTTATTACGTGAGCATTAAAAACTAATTCGCATTGATTTTGCAACCCTCGTTCATTTGACAGTCTGCGCTCATTTTAGCAAGATGGGTCTTTCCAGCCTCTTCAACCTGTACTTTGTTACACCACAGTCTCTTTGAAGTTCAGCAGATTTTTGATGTCATTTATTTTTCATTTAGCATGATGGGTTGAAGGGAATATTTCCTAATTAGTGAAGGAACCCGTGTGAAAAAGAGCCTTTTGCAACATCTGTGAAGTGATGGATTTGAATATATTTTTTGGGGGAGTTTAAATTTTATTCCAGTGATTTTCTTTTTTTCATTTAATTAGTGGAATAATATGTATAACAAAAGCAGCAGACATTGTTTCACGTGTGTGTATGTCACATACATTAACTTACTATTATAATCTGTGACTTTTCAAATGTTTAAAGAACATATTGATATCATATTGGTAAATTATCTATTTAATAGGTAGGAGCTTTTGCAATGCTTGTATTTATAGTTTCCATCATTTTTTGTACTGAACAGAACATATTCACCTATTCAGTAAATTCCTATACAACTTGAAACATTAACATATGTATCTTGTTATTTAAAAATATGTTGATGATGTTGCCTTTGAAATACTGTAATATGCTGCTCAGTTATTCACCAATAGATTAAAAGGTGTTCAATTAAGAAGTGAGAGGGAATAAGGGAGAGAGAGATAAAAACAGATGTTTTAAAATTATCCTACGTTTGCAAAATATTAGCCGAAGTGCCATTGATTTTTGATTTTTTTTGCAGAACTGATATTAGTTCCCTTATTAAAGTATGTGCATCTGCGTTTAATTTGCTCTAAATAATTGGAAAATGCAACAGAGCTTTCCAATTAAAGCGCCACTTTATGCACTTTAATAATACCCCCATAATATTAGAGCTTATAAAATGACAGGTGAGCCAGTGTATGAATAAAACATAAAGGCTCGTAATAAGAGACAGAAAAAAAATCGGAGACAGTTGTTGGGGGGCTTTTAAAATGCTTGACTTAATTTGCATATATTAATCTCTTCTTTTCAGCCTTATCGAATATTCTTGCGTATTTGAAGTTAAAATAGTGATGACAGGCCGGGGTACGCTTCATTTTTCCATGGATTTATTGCCTCTATAATTCAGGATCTTTAATAAGCCAATATGACTGATCCTCTGAGTTCTGTGGAATTTCGTTAATTGTTCCAGATGGTGCTCACTGATTATGCAAAATGACTTCTCCTTTTCCCTCCCTTTGTTTTTTCACTATCCCCGACCACACTGTTTTTTGATTGACTAACACAGAGAAAAAAGATTATTTTTGGGCCAGCACTTTCATTAGGAAGCCTCTCATCAGGTTTCAAACAAAAGTTCCATCTTATCTCCGGGTACAGACCGTGTGCCGCGACTAGCGCCTGAGCTAGCGCTTGGCAGTCGAAAAGGATCCCACAGGCTTTTAATCGTGACTCTAATCTCGTGTAGCCCAGCAGCCCTCTCTACCAGTGTGGCCATATTTTACAATACCAAAACACTTTAGCCTGAAGGATTAGTGAACACACACTCAGCTAGCGACACAAAAACTCATCTGCTAAGTGTGGCTGCTCCATGGCTGGATGGCTAGCCTTGAGGAGCTAGTTGATTAAAACCCCCCAAAGCTAGGCCACCATTTTTCTAGTCCTCCTCTCTGATAGCCGAGGGCCCATTGAAAGTTCACCTTGATTCTGTTTAGCATCAGCTAAATTGCCCTAAATGAATTGTGTATGGATATTTGATGGGTGATGGTGGGGGGCTTGCTAGGAATAGACATAGAACAGATTTACAGCTGTGTTTTACTTTCGATGGGTACACGATTTAAGCCATGCAATTTCAGGGCAATAAAACCGTTCTGAAATGGAGCCAAGGACTTCAGGTTGGCGACAGGGCATGAAAGACTGCATACAGCTTCTTTTCCAAAAAAACCATTAATGATTTATTCCCATGGCCTACGTAGTCGGAGCCTGTGGAGAATGCAGAGGGGGTTTACAACTTTGCTTGGTCTGTGTGCATGTCTCAGATAGCAAATGCCACAAACCTCAAGTCTACTGTATTAATGCAACTTACCAAGAGTTTTAAGACAGAAAAAAGTTTTTAAGACAGAAAAAGTCAGAAAATATATAGACAGGATAGTGTTATTCTAATAGACATTGAGAGAAAGAATTTTCTACAGTTTCTTTGACTTGCAGAGAATACAGAGAATAAAAGTTGGTAAAAATGTTGGTCAGTTTATCACATGTTAACATTTGCTGAGATAAGCCTTTAAATGAAGATAATGATGAGGATTTAAATGTATATTTTAATTGTGGCAGATGAATTATGTACTAAATTTAAGTTACAAAATGTGGCTTGTTTTGTCTGTTTTCCTTATTTCTGCTCATGCTACGGATATAAATGTTCTCTTGTATTTTTTTTCCATCCATTCGTAAGTTTCTTTGCAGATTTCAGCCAATTGTAAGACTAATGAGAATCATGTGCCTGTGGGCCTAATCACAGTTCGGGGCCTCATTCCTCAGCCGTCCATCTCCCAGCCCAGAATAAGATCTGTTCCTTCATTAGTCTCTAGCCCATCAAACATGGCCGCCCTCAATAGATGGGCCTGTCTAGCCTTCCCATTGCCCTCATGTTCAGCGGTCTTTGTTATCGCACATCTAATTAGAACTTGATAAAAATATTTCCCTCGAAATCCAGCCATTAAATATAGGTTAAGGAGATTTATGATCAAATATGCTCTTAAAGATCTTTTAATGGGTCTGTGGACTCGTTAAGTTGGTTATTAACGAGCCCCTAATACATAGCGCGATTTAAACTCGCAATGAGATTCCGGGGAATGAAGTCATTTCTGATAAGGGGTAAGTGAGCCCCCCAAAGGCTGTTTGGAATGTGTGTCGCCTGCTTGGTTTTTAAAGGACGATATGAGACTGTTTTACAGCTTTATAAAGACTTTGTTCTCTGCAACAATGGCCAAATTCCCAAACCCATGTTGTCGAATTCAGGTTTTGTTGTAGTCAGCATTATGTGGCTGTTATTGTCATAAAGTATAGTATGTGTTTTGTCGTCATTTTTGTATGTCACTTTTGTAGAATAAACAACAAAACTACTAGAATATATAGTACTACACTACTGTGTGTGTGTGTGTGTGTTTATACCATTACCTTAAAACCTTGTAACAGTAACAGTAAACTCCTACATTAAACAAAAACTGGATTAAACAAAACTGTTTACTTTTGCATTTATTTATGATAATGGCCTGACTGTCCATTATCTCATAGTTTTTATACAATATGTACTTTATAGTTAATGTAATCTTTACATTGAAACTTAATCTTTTACTTTCTAACCTAATAGGCTAAACAACTGCTCCATTTAAATCGCAGTGTCATACCTGCACTGTTTGCTATGCCAATCTGTAGCTGTCAAGCCTTGTGCACATATCCCCACCTCGGAATGACACATCCAAGCTACGGTGTCTGCTTAGCCTCTTGTCACAGAAAATGTAATGCCACGGCGATTAGCATAATTAATGAGGAACGGCGGCACGGCATTGGTGGATTGGTTTAAGGAGATGATGAATGGGCCTATGGCTGCACCAGTGGCTGCCAACGAGGCCTCTCATGCTGTCATCCCTCCTGCCTGAGTCCTGGCACACATCATTACTCACCAGGCCGAGGTGCCACATTACATCGGCCTACAGCCGCCAACATGGAAAACTTAATAACACTCCTCAGCTCTAAGGGGATCTTTTGAGGCTCCGTGCCAGTTATTGTCTGATCTAGAGTGCCAGTGGAACTTAAAAGGAATTATGGGATGCTTGTTCGGCTCAAAATAGCTTTGATACTGACTGTAGCCTACATTTTAACCCCGTCACATGACCCCAGTGACACTCTTGTGCCTTAATTTGCTTCTCTTTTCTGTACAGTTCAGTATTCCAAGTAGCCTCCTGCTCCAGCATGGTGAGTTAGCATACCCACAGAACCGCTAATTAAGAGGGGATTTGGATAATTGTGCCTTCTGCCGCGGCCCATCCTGCACACGCAATTTAGCGACGGGTTCGTTGCCAGATATGCTGTTCGGGCGCGTCTGGAGAGGCCAGGACCCATTTACTCTAAGAGTCTTAAGCACTGCAGAACACTGCGCTAGCATTACAGTAACACTACACCCCTCACATGCCTGAGCCAATACTGATCCCTCTAGCCACTATACTAATCCCTAGTCCACTTGTTTTAAGTGTTTAACATTTAACTATTAAGTGTCTTGTTTAACACTCTTGTGCTGAAGTTGTCTTTACCCTCTTTATTTTTTGGGGTCCCAGAGACCCCACTGAATTTGTGTATAAAAAAGTGCAATTTTTTAAAATAAACATACTGTATATATATATATATTAATTCTTATTTTTTTAAGATGATTGTCATCCAGGACAGTAATGTTGCTTTTGTTAGAAGTCAGCTTTACCTCAGCAAAGACACATTATAGAAAAATTTTATTACATTTATTTAAATTGTAAGTGCACAGTGTTAAATGTAAGTCAAAATAGACAGTTGTCTATCAGAACAGTAATGCAACATTTTGAAAAATTTGGTTGTAGGCAAAATCTTGTTATACATAATGCTTTTTAATGTAAAATGTTCTGTTTGGGGCCTTTTAACATGTAAAAAACATACATGAGGGTTACATAATAGCTGAAACTATGTGATTTTGTCTCATCTACATTTTATTCAGTTATTGTTTTGCATGATTTGGAAAGAAAAATATAAATAGTTTTACTTTGCCTTGTGTGTTTTCTGCATAACTACAACCAGTGTTTATTTTTGTTTCGATTATAGCTTTATTCTTTTAACAAAAATGTGATCATGTTTTCCTCTTGTCCCATTTATTAATCATGTTTCGTTGTTTTACATCAACAATATGTTTTAAATGAAATTGTTTAACAGTTAAATGAGTTATGAATCACAAAATTGAAATAAAAAATCTTAGTTAGCAAACATCAGTAATTTGGGTGCCAAGACCAAACACAATGTTACAAATTCAAAAAGATATTTAACCAACGGAAAAACTGACAACAGAGTGTCAGAGTCCTCGACAGAGTCATTAAAAGATGCTGAAAATAGCAGCGAGCCGTCATCTGTTCTCATAGCACGGGTCAGAACCGCTGACACTTCCAAAACTCCTCCTGTCAGGGCAGGGGGCCATTTGTATTCTCTCTCATTAGGCAATTTGACTAATGACCAAGCTGGGCTTTGGTGGGGTCCGGGCAGACCTCCTCGCCCAGGCTGTGGCTTCACCAGGCAGCAGCTTCGATTGGAATGGCACAGATGGTAAACCTGGGTGACAAAATAAACGACAATATGTCTATGGGATGGCTTTGGGCGGCGGGTACAATTTTTCTTAAAATGAAAGAGAGGCTGTGGGTGAAGCCAGTCTGCTGGGCACAGAGAGGGTTTTTAGGACGTCAATAGGAGATGTAATCGTTGCTATTCGAACCCTGTACTCATCTTAAGTGTCTCTGAGTACAAGTTTTATCTACAGTCTACACCCACTGGGCAACTCGCCCTTCCTACTAACTTTCACATCCACTTGCACTGTTGTCCTTTATGCATGACCTGCTGCTGCAGTGAGTCAGACCCGGTCTGCTGTAGCTCTCCTGTGGCTTGGATGGATGTTGTCAGTGTGAGGTGATTTAATTGTGTGGGTTGAGGTGAAGAGGTAAGAATATCTAAAGTTACGAATGGTTGTACGACTGTTAGATAAAACTTAACCCTGAATGTTGAAATAACAGTAATGGCTTTAAGCATTAACCCTTATCACTCTACCATAGTCCTAGACCACAAAATGCATTTAATTTGATGCATGTTTTTATAACACTACTTGTTTTTTCCATTGAAAATACGTGTGTACTGATATATGTGGATTACAAGGTCACGTGTATAGCAATGTAAAAATGGTTTTAAAGACATACTAAACTGTTTTTATTGTAAATAAAAAAATCATCAGTTTTCATGTTTAGGGTTGGGGTTAGGAAAAGTGGATAGTTTATTAAAAAAAAATTAATCATTTTCATGCTTATGTAGCGGTGTATGAATATGAGAGAGAGAGAGAGAGAGAGAGAGAGAGACATGCACACAAATATATACAAGCTGACACTTAAATTTTTTCTTCTATCCTGGTAAACGTCACATTCTGAAATATGGCAAAATAATTTCTTATTGTTTTTACACTTTACTGCATATCGTAAGCAGTACAGGTTTTGGTTCCTGTAAGAAGCAAAAAACAAATACCCTGAAACTTCCTTTCGTTCCAATCATTTTTATCCCTCTGGGGAAGAAATTATTTTTTGTTTCATGAACTGTGTTGTACTGGCTGACCGAGTCCTCCATCTGTCAGTCTTTTAGCATTAGCCTATGTATAAATCTGATGTGTGTGCGCTTGTGAGTGCAACTGGCGCAAGTCCTGCGTGACAGCACATCCAACAATGGGAGTGTAAAGGATTGGAGCTCAGAGCGGCATGTAGGGGAACTCTTCCCTGCCTGAAGCAGCCATCCGTCAGCACTCGGGGGCTGTGGGGATGACAAAGCCTAAATTTTTCACAACACCTGACAACACTATTAATAAGGCAATGATCCTCATAGCCACGCTCACACTCGCACCAGCACACCCCCATCATTCACTCACTCTAACCAATCCCAATGCTGATCTCACAGCTCTAATCAGCAAATAATAACATGCTTTAGACCTGTGATAATACCTGTGTTGCAATTATTTGATATAGGGGTCTAATCACATGTCAAGTAATGGCAGACTGAAATGCCTATTTGTAGTATTTATTACAAATACACAGATACGTGGTAGCATTAAAATTCAAACCCGTGTCTGTCAGCCTTATCTTGTCCACTTACACATATGGTTTATTGATCTTGTGATCTTGTGTAGCCAAATGGGTGGAGTGTGGTGCTTGCAACGGTGCTGGTAATTCCAAAGTCATGGGGTTTGAATCCCATCACCAACATTGTGATAAAATGTATATCATGAAAACACTGTAAATTGGTCTAATTACTATTAATTTTTTCATTTGTTTGTTTAGAAACTTTGTTTCAGCATAAACAGTTTTGAGCTGTAGCTAATATTCTCAGTTATATCTTCCACTGGAGTTCATAAATCAGGGTGCCTGTGGTCTAACGTATGCGAGTAGATTCTGTCAGGCCTCATACTTTAACTTTACGACTTACAGTCTAGGCAGCAGCGGTCTAGACAAACATTACCTTAACATTCCTGCCCAGCATGACCCCAAACTTGCATCCATTTTTCTCTATGCACAGTTGCCCCCAAATTCTGCCATCAGGATACAAGCATGCACAAATGTGTGTGTGTTAGGTGTGTGTGCACGTGTGTGTTTGTGTGTGTTAGTTTTCAGACACCCGGTATGAATTACAGGAGAATATTAAGCCTGATCTGATTGAAAACGTAATGCATGAACAATACAATAGAGCGTCACAGCCTTCAAGTTTAGCCTTCATCCATTTGACATACCTGATTCATCAAAACCGGTGGGCACCTCTTCATTACTGCACATTGATTCAAAGCTATCCCCCCGCCAGCGTCGCTCTCCTACACCACACGGTTGTTCAGCAAGGCTTTAGCGCATGTTTATTCACTTGTTTTTATGGACCGAAACAAGTTGTTATTATTTTCTTTTCAATTACCTCAAGGCTGGTGAAATGACCTCATGTAGCTCATTGTTGCTCAATAGTCCATTCTAAAACTGGGTAATGCATTTTTCAAGCCCTTTCAAATGGCCATAAAGGTAGCATCTGAACAAGTGTTACAAAAACTCCATGCAAAAACTTCTTTGAGGTCATTAAATTGGTTGTTGATGAACGCTGAAGTGGTTTCACTTTGTCTATTTTTCTATTTTAGAGTTCATACCACAATAAGTAATTTATTGTGCTTATAAAAATTAAAATCTATTTGTTTCTATTTGCTCTATATTCAGCTTCTCTGAAGAAATCTGCTGAGATATGCACAAAAAACGTGTTTCTACAGATGTTTTGACCTGGAATAGTTGTGGACAAAGAGACATTAAACATTTGCCTAGGTAGTGAAACCTTCTGACAGTTTAAGATATTTTCCCCCCTTCCATACAACATTTTACACCATTAGCCTACAGGTAACTTACGAGAAATCCTTCACAGTTTCCTCCTACCGTGCCAACAGAGGCCATTCTCTGCTGATAACATATAGCGCTGATGTTAGATTCCCCTCTCAATATCATTTCCATGAGCAATATTGGACCCTTTTAGATTTTTTTGGGAGGAAGGACATTTTTCTTCCATGCAGTCAATGGGAGCTATTGTGCAGTCGTGTCACCCTGTGTTAATTTGGGCTCTAATGTATTTGATAAACAAAGGGGCGCTCTTTAGCCTGACAGTCGTGACACCCTGATTCTTGCGTG
>JBAJNP010002557.1:0-47154 GCA_036877545.1 Yasuhikotakia modesta
TTTGTTTAACAATATTATGGCAGAATGTGAGCATAAGACAGAAGCTTAATCTCAGTAACACTGTGGTGATGTTTTCTTCTGTTGCAGTAGATGTGATAGTGGTAACTGTAGGTGTTCTGCTGCTGCTGGTGTTCTGGATTATTGTGGCATTGGCGTTCCTTTACAGAAGATCTGATTCCAAGTCCAAACGTACGACAGACAAAAACACAAACATTATATATATACAATATATCAACATGTCTGTTTTAAACAATAAACATTGATGTAATTGATGTACGCAGCATTAAGTGATAGTTTAGTTGTTAGGTAGTTCAGACTCTGTGTGACAGTTTAGATTCTGGGTGTTATAGTCACAGGTTAGTTAGTTTTGACATTATATATATACAATATATCAACATGTCTATTTTAAACAATAAACATTGATGTAATTGATGTACGTGGCATTAAGTGATAGTGTAGTTGTTAGGTAGTTCAGACTTCTGGATCACAGGTTAGTTAGTTTTGACTGCGTGAGCTTTGATAAACTTATCACTTACTCTGTGATCCCATCTAATTGACATTTCATAGCTTTGAATGCTCCTATCTATGAATATGCAGTTCCAGATACAACGGACCACAACCAGGTATGAAAACGTTTGGGTATGAATGCTCTCTCTCTCTCTTTCTCTCTGTGTGTGGATTAGGTTTCAGTCTAAGCTCAACATTACATTTTAAACACCTGTTTTGTTGTAATATAGTATGGTTACATAAGTTCACAGTAAGTTCGCATTGCTTAATATTGTTGATGTGTGTAACCAATAGTTGTCTTTTTTATTCTGTCTCATAGACTATAGATGTTCCTTACCTCTATGAAGAAATTCTGCAACAGTACAGCTTGGTAGGTCAACCTAAAGAAAATGATGCATCCTT
Organism: Yasuhikotakia modesta; assembly: GCA_036877545.1. Classification (NCBI taxonomy): domain Eukaryota; kingdom Metazoa; phylum Chordata; class Actinopteri; order Cypriniformes; family Botiidae; genus Yasuhikotakia; species Yasuhikotakia modesta. The sequence continues at coordinate 910 of JBAJNP010002557.1, forward strand.
AATCTATTCAACAGTGCAGAACTATAATCCTGCACCACAGCATGATATAAACGCTGTTTATTCACTCATCACAAAGCAACAAACCTGAACTGTGGATAAACAAAAATTCAGTCTTACTTTCTCTGAAAAGTCTTTTAAAATGAATTTGTGTGCACAAATAAGTCTCTTTTTGTTTGATAACATGGAACTAACTTGTGTTGTAGTTATCTGTATCATAAAATTTCTAATTGAATATCTTAGTAAGCTATTTAGTTGTTTGACAGTTTTGTTTCAACACAACTGTGAAGCATTTGTGGTGCATGTGGTGTTGCAAACAAAAAACCCTCTAAGCTTCATGCTGTGGGCACATGGACTGATTGTGACTTTAAAGTCAACAGCTACTATACCAAATATATAATGTGCATTTCTTGTAATTGCTGAACATATACCTTCAGTAACAGTGTGTTTGATTGAACAATAAAGCTTTTTTTGGCCTGTATTTTTGTACTTTCAAATCATTAGAAAACCTGCAAAGACTGAACTGTTTGTCTTTATTGTTAGTTACTGTTAAGCAAACTGGCACACACACACACATTAAAACAACAGCAATGGAGACATATTAAAATTAAAAGTATTTGCAAACCTAGGAATACGTTCAAAAACTCACCACAGAGACCAAAGATTATAAAATGGCTGAAGAAATGGTTTGGTGCTCAACTTCCCTTTGTGAAAAAATGTTGCCTGTTTTCAGGAAGTCACAAGTTTGCAAATAAACACTGCACACTTGTTTATGTCTTCTTGTGGGCAGGAGATGTGTGGTATTAGATTTGCAGGGTCCAAACATTTTGTGATAGACTGTAGTGGGTAAACTGAGAGAAAAAACTAAGTATTACGTAACAGCCATGGAAATGTTTTTTTTCCAGTCTGTGTTAAATCTACTGCCAAGTTGATCACAACATTGTTACATCTTAATGCTACATACATGTTTCTTGATTTATTATTGTATAAACAGAGGCTTATATTCAATGATACATCCTTGAAAATCAAAGATTAGGCAGTTTGTTAAAAGATCAGTTATCAGAACAGAAAGTACAGATGTACAGGCAGTAAAAGTATGAATAATGGTTATATTGAGCAAATAAAATTATTGCAGTCATAAGAGCCATGTAAGCATTAATATGTTACAGTCTGTTTGTTACAAATATTTACATTCCTGTACAAATGGCACAGATTGATCAAACTGATATGTTGGGGCACAGCAGTAATGTTATAATCACAAGTTTAAAGTAATCACTTATAATAATCACAAGAGTGTGTAGCAAGTTTAGAAGAATAGAAGTTACTGAAAGGTTACTTCTGTATAGACGTTTACTGAAAGCTTAGTACCTTATAATGTCACTAATCAGGGTGATGAATAAATGTGCATTAATGCAATGGTTTGTAATGTGTTTGATTGTGTTTATAAGTATAACCTTTACAGGTTAAAGGCTAAAATTGCAAACTAAGCACATAACCCAGAAATATAAACCATAAGATGTCAACAAGAAAAGCATGGGCTATGGTTGTGTTCATGATTAAATGTGTTGTTTTTTGTTCACTTTTTATACGTCATTTTTTTTATTAGACAAAAACAAAGGGAAACACTTTTATACACTGTCTCTTTAACCTGTCCGTGACTTCACGTATATCACGGTAACCTTCCTCCAGCAGTGAGTGACGTCTGCATCCGGCCCTTATAGCGCGGTGGAGTGTCGGCGGGACACGGTGAGTAAACAGCCAGTGATCCCTATAACACTTTGTTGGTTATAGGTATTTAGTGAGTTTAACATCCTGATCGGTTACTGGGTGTTTCGACTAGGCCTGTGGTCAAAAGATGATGTTTTGAGCCCGCTAACCTGCTAGCTACAGAGCTAAGCTACCGAGCCACAGAGCGGAATGTAACTGGTGCACTTGCGCCGATACCCAGCGACATGCGCAGAAAACACGGGCGCTTTGACAGGCCTCGGCCTTTCTTGTGTGCAGACGACCACGTACAATGTGCTTATGTGTTTGTAGTGCGCTTATATACGTATGTGTATCTTCTAGTGTGTTCGCCTGTATGTATATGCCCACATATATCACTCTCCAAGAGATTACAGTGGCAACATACAGATTTTTGTACTGACAGCTAGTGAAGTCAATAATGCTGCACTTAGGGGATGCCTTACTTTACTGGCAGCTATAGAAACTGATTTTCTAGACAAGAACAAGACCATTATGTTTATGCAACAACAGGCACATTCATGGTATCAGGAATCACTGCACAGTTTACGTGCAGGAGTTACAATCAGACGTGTAAGTACAGTTGCAGCTATTGGCGTGATGCTTATCTACATCTGATAGAAAGACACTTCGTGTACGTCTGGTTAAAAGTTTGTTTCCTGGGCCTCCAGCTATGGGCATGTGGTCAGCGTTATTCTTAAAATATCAATAACCGAGTCTGGTTTATGTTCGCGGTGATGCTCTTGTTATATCAAGTTCACCTGTTGTAATGAATGTGATTTTGCAGTAATAGGCTTTATTGCCCAGATCCTTAATCACTTTATTTCTATATACTATATAAATCCAAAGTCTTACCCTATCCACTGTAACCAGGCAGTGAGTGGAATAAGATACTAAAATAAAAAATGTCTCTTGCTTTTAGTAATTAGGATAAAGGAAGTATGTGCCTAAGACATTTAAGTCTTTATATATTTACCTGGGGGTGACATTATTTACCTATCAGTTTATAAATGAATTATAGTCACTATTTGATCTCTGTCTTTTAACAAACATGTACATGTCTTGATAATAAGCTCTTATGTTTCAAAATAACTGATTGCTTCTAGTAAACTATGTGTTTATGAAAGATATGAGTCAAAAAATAGCTGATCAGTAGGAGGTTCTAATATATACAGACATGTAGACATGACCAATGTCTTACTTTAGCCCCTGTTTCTAAATTTAAATAGTTCCAGGCAGATGAAATGATGCAATAGTCTAGCACCACTCGAAGTGCATCTGTTAGATAACCTGTTTGTTTTGCAATGTGGATGAATTTAAATTACAAGAGATACATAATACATGCTGTGTTTTTGTTCCATACAGGCCTCAGAAGAGAGACCCACCATGCGTGAATATAAGCTTGTGGTTCTAGGCTCTGGGGGTGTAGGAAAATCTGCACTGGTAGGTTGAAGTGGTGAGAAATGTAAAGCAGGTTTTTCTTTTGTATTCATCACAGTCTTTCCCGTGAATCACAGTCATTTGTATAGTGACTAACCGTTAGCCTTTGAGTTGTCTGTAGTCTGTTTGATAGCACCTTTTTCTCTTTAACAGACAGTCCAGTTTGTACAAGGAATATTTGTTGAAAAATATGACCCAACAATAGAAGACTCTTATAGAAAGGCAAGTAACAGTTTTTTACATTTATTCATTTAGTAGATGCTTTTATCCAAAGCGGCTTAAATTCAAGATTCATACCCATAACTGAAATGTGACCTCTGCATTTAACCCGTCCTTTGTGGGGAGTGAACACACACCCAGAGCAGTGGGCAGCTATCACTGCAGTGCCCGGGGAGCAATTAGGTGTTAGGTGCCTTGCTCAAGGGCACTTCAGTTGCCACCTGCTGGCTCTGGAATCGAACCAGTAACCTACCGATTAAAGGCCTGACACCTTGACCAGGAACTGCCCCACAATCATTACTTTTATTCCCTGGGATCGAACCCACAACCTTTGCGCTGCTAATGCAATGCTACACCAGTTGAGCTACAGGAACACCAGTTTTTTTGCATAATAAAAAATAAAACTGTGCTTGGCATAAAATGCCCTGATTACTCTATCAAATTGGGTTAATAATACAGGTTTGCCCACCCTCTTTTATTCTTTCAGCAAGTTGAGGTGGATGGACAACAATGCATGCTAGAAATCCTGGACACTGCAGGCACAGTGAGTTAATTATACTGCATGAACTGCAGTTAGCCTGTTGGTTGATTGAAGCTCAAGATAAACTCAATAGATTATTGGTTGTTTGCGTACAGGAGCAGTTTACAGCCATGAGGGATCTGTACATGAAGAACGGCCAGGGTTTTGCTCTGGTTTACTCCATCACAGCACAGTCCACCTTTAATGATCTGCAGGACCTACGAGAGCAGATTCTGAGGGTGAAGGACACAGAGGATGTGAGTTATATTTATTCATTAAACATTTAAGTGTAACAAAGGTTATAGCAGTTTGAATGTATTGTCCAGCCTCTTGGAAGATTTGTCTGTCTAAGCAAGCATTAACAAGGACAAAGAAAATGTAACAAAATAATTGTTGTTTTTTGTTAGCTTTTAAAAACTTTGTAAGCTTGGTTGGAGCTTTGCATGGCTGTGCAAAATAAAGAAAAGATATACACACTCAAAAGACCTGTCTCTCTCTCTCTCTCTCTTTCTCTTACACAAACAAACTGTCGCTCCCTCTAGGTGCCAATGGTTCTGGTTGGAAATAAGTGTGATTTAGAGGAAGAGAGAGTGGTTGGGAAAGAGCAGGGTCAGAATCTTGCACGTCAGTGGAGCAATTGTGCCTTTCTAGAATCTTCTGCCAAATCAAAGATCAACGTCAATGAGGTGTGTGCCAGTTCATCTACCTGATCTTCAGTTAAAGACATTAAAACATACATGTATATGAGTAAAGTAGTTCTCTAATACAAGTGATTTGTGTGTCAGATCTTTTATGACCTGGTAAGGCAGATAAACAGGAAGACACCTGTGGAAAAGAAAAAAGCAAAAAAGAAATCAAACTGCATCCTGCTGTAACAAATGCAGATCATGACTGTAGCAGCTCTGAGCCAGGTAATACTGAAGGCTTTACATGCACATAAAATACTTCTCTAAAACACACACACACACACACATACTGGGTGTACCACTGTGGCTTTCTGGTGTGAAAGGCCCTGAACTCTTAATGACTTCATCTGTGCACCACAAATCACTTCCGCTTTAAATATGGTCTTCTAAATAACAGTAAATTAAACCTGAAGCAATGTATCTGTACATGATTAGGAAAGACATATAGTTAAGGACAGACCACTGATAGCAGTCATGTATTTTGCTAGTGTAGCCACTAGTTAACTAATCTGGTGTGAAACTGAATTGCATGTATTGCATTGCATTTTTTTCCCCGTGGTTGAAGCAGATAAAGCTGAACGTGTAAAATAGCACCACCTACTGGAATTATAGCGATACAGATTTAACTGCAAGATTTGGATCTTTTGAAAGGCAGCTAAGTTTTGGTCTGTCGCTAGTGCTTTATTTAAAATTCCAGTACTGTGTACTTCATTCCAGATTCAGTTGCCCTAAAGCTTAGTTTTATTTATTGTGGTGATTTAAAATCCGTCATGTTTTTCTGGCAGCCACTTTTACAAACATAAGGGTAAATAACAATTTTCCAAGCAGCATTTTTTTCTCTCTTTTTCAGAATGCCGAAATGAAGAACTGTTAACCAGTTGGTCAACATTCCAAGTTTCTCCTTATAGTTACTTGCCAAACAATAAGGCAGAACACCACAGACTCGACAGATAAAAAGAGACGCAGCCTTTGCTTCAAAATCTTGAAACACCCCCTTGGATTACTGTTGCCTTCTGAAGGAGATGCTACACTGCAAATCTGTGTCTGAAGTTGAATCTGTCTGTGACATGGCAACGGGGGGCATTATACAGCCATGGAGCAGGTTCAAGACTTAATGCCCACAGATAGAATGAAGGCGTTTCAAAACATATTAATGTTTGTAAAATGTCAAAAATGTTTCATTTTTTGTCATGTTTGGATCCTTACTGATTATTTGTACAAAGAAGGGATTGTGTCTATTCATCGGAAAAAAGTTCAGCCATATTTTTCTGAGTGATTAATTTTTGAAGATCACAGCTTTCATATTTCCCATATAATGATTGGATTCTTCATAACTGTGGCCAATAAAAATATCCATTTTATAGTGATAATCTGCAAATAATAATACATTGGCTTTATCTAAAACATATAGTGTGTTATACCCATTTCTGTAAATACCTTTATGTTCTTTACCATTAAAATGACTTTAATTTACCAGCTTTTTAAGGAAGTTATATTTTAGTATATTTTCATTATATATATTTTTCTGTATTTTGCAGTAGGGTGTAGCTCAGCCCTAATAAATATCAGAACCGTATTGTGCCTGAGCAGAAGAATGAAATCGAATTTTCACCATTTTTCTAACAATCAATAGTCACCAATAATCAATAGTCAGTCCTGACACCTTATTTGCCAAGTTAAATCAGTCTTGGTGTCTCACGATATTGTTTATGTTTAGTTCTCTATTGTTCTGGTTCATTGTTTTGTTGAGTATTTTAAGTAAAATGTGTCTGGCTTTTGATTTAATTTTGAAGTAATGTGTTATTTGAAAGATCTAAATAAATGTTTTTTATGTACTTTTTTATATTATTATTCCTCACCAGCACACGTCATTGCAGATATTGTTTTAGTTTGGCTCATTTAATATATATATACACGTTTTTGTATATTGCAAAAATATGTCTACACATAATATAAAAATACATTTTTAATGACAAAAATTACAATTTACCTGCATTTAAGTCTGACAAAAAAAGTCAGAGTGAGAAATGTAAGACCTGACAAATACAGATAATTATCCATAAGCATAAGCATTATCCATAAGTTTATCCTAAACTTATGGATAACATATTCCTAACATATTTTTGGAATACATATCTTTGGAATAAATCAAAGTGCTACAATAAGCACAATTTTCTTTTCTCATGTCTTCAGAAACTCAAATGTTTGTCAAATGTGTTGATGATAAAGCTCATCAGTTATGTTTAACCTTTACGACTGATGTATGTAACAGTCATGGAAGTATTGAAAAACTGTGTGTAGTGTATGTGGTATAATAAGAGGGAAAGTTATTGAACAGAATTAACTACTGGATGTCTGTTAACAAACGAGTCGTGCTTCATGTTCTGCTTGTTCTTTATTCTTAAAATCCACTGTGATTTGATTATAGAGGGAGGAAAGTAAAATAATTGCTGCTATTCTATTACTATTTCTAAAATAATAGTTAACATGACCATTACATTAACATGCCACGCATCCTAAACCTTTTTCGTCTTGGAAGGGTCCATTAAGACAATAAATGAAGAGCACTTGTGTGAAAACTGCTGTTTTGACTTTCAATTCGTTTTTTTTATCAATTTCAAGCAAGAAATTGAGCAAAAACTTAGTGGCTTTGTCGCCCATTGGTGTTTTAGGCGGTGGTATTGCGTTTAATCGGTAGGGGGCGCAGTGATGACCTGCTGGATTCATTTATTCAGCGCAGAAGAAGAGAACGGGCTCGTATAGCAATATGGCGACACCAGTAAGAGCAGCGCATGAGCTGCGAGCTAGAACCAGGACCGATGATGTTCTGAATGAGGAATGTGTCGAGTTCAGCTCTTTACTTCTCTCAAAACCTGTGCTTGAGGGTTTATCTGCCTCCGGCTTTCAGAGACCGTCTCCCATTCAACTGAAAGCGATCCCACTGGGCAGATGTGGGCTGGGTACGAGACACAATAAAGCATCAAATAGAACACAAACTTATCTATATATACTTCTAAATCAAGTTCCCTAACAGTTTAACATGTCGTAACTAGATGCACTTTTAGTGATTTATGAAAGCGCTGTTCTTATGTGTCAGTTATTGTTCCTTGTGTTTATGCTCTGTGATAACATTAACGTTTACATTCATTCATTTGGCAGTCACTTTTATCCAAACTTATGAATAACTTACAGAGAATTCAGTGTACACATATTTTTTCTAATAACAATGTACTGGACTCTGAATAGTCATGTTGTCTGTTCAGATCTCATTGTTCAAGCCAAGTCTGGCACAGGAAAGACCTGCGTGTTCAGTACGATTGCTTTGGACTCCCTGATACTTGAGAACACAACCACACAGGTATTAATTCTTGTATTTAAGCTATATGCTATTAAGCTATTACTGTGCTGTTTTAAATTACTGTTATAACAGGAAAGTATTAGTATTTAATGCCCCCCTGGAGAGTAATAATTTTAATGTTGGCAACACAAATGTGCTTTACTGCTTGCTTGTTTTAAAACTTTTAAATCTCATTCATTTCTTGTCTTTCAACAGGTGCTGGTTTTAGCCCCCACCAGGGAGATTGCTGTGCAGATCCATGCTGTTGTCATGGCAATAGGCAGCGCTATGGAGGGATTGCAGTGCCATGTGTTCATTGGTGGACGGCCCATCATTCAAGATAAACTCCACCTTAAGAAATGCCACATTGCTATTGGTTCACCAGGTGACAAAACCCTTATTTTTTAGACAGTTGGTTAAAATCATTAATATGTTTAGATTTGCAAATGTTGCACACTTACATTTGCTTTAATAATATTTGGATTTGACAAACATTTACTCTACTTTAAAACACACGTTAAACATTATGCAATTAAGAGGCACTGTTAACTGCTAAAAACAGCTAATAATCGACTGACAGGTAATTGTAAAGCAAACTAATAGTTTTTGTCAGTATTTACAGTATTCACTATTATTAGAATTCTTCTAGTAGTAGTTCTATTTCAAGCAAAAACACACTGCAGGTTCCTCACACAGAGAGATTATAATGCTGTAACTGATTTTGATTAAATGATGTGGTGTCTATAGGCCGTATTAAGCAGCTGATTGAGATGGGAGCACTAACTACATCCTCCATTCGTCTGTTTGTTTTGGATGAGGCTGATAAACTGCTGGAGGATGACAGCAGCAGCAGCTTTCAGGAGCAAATCAAGTAAGTTGTTTGATTTTTGCTAAAAGAGGGTAATTCGATTTAGTGACACGTCTGTATTAAAAAATTAAGATACGAGTAATCTGATGTTTCTCTTTCCATTCCTCTCTGTCACTTTGGGTTAGCTGGATCTTTTCCTCTCTACCAGCAAATAAACAAATGCTGGCCCTCTCCGCCACTTACCCAGAATCCTTAGCGCAACACCTGTCAAGATACATGAGAGAGCCGACGTTTGTGCGACTGAACCCGGCAGACCCCGGACTGCTTGGTCAGCAATCCTTTTTGAATTTGTTGTTGGTTTGGTTTCAAAACCAGAACTTTCAGATGTCAGTTTGTGTACCGATAGTCATTTTTTAATACTCTAATCTTCAGGACTGAAGCAGTACTATAAGATAGTGCCCTCGCATTCATTGCCTCATAAGATCTTTGAAGAGAAAGTTCAGTGTCTTCTAGAGCTCTTTGGTAAAATCCCATTTAACCAAGCACTGGTGTTCTCTAATCTCCATACCAGGCAAGAGCTACACACACACACACACACTATTATTATGTATTATATTACTACAAACAGTGATTTTTATTGAACGTAATAAAACACTGAGCTGAGATATTGTTTCAACAGAGCCCAGCACCTGGCTGACATCCTGTCGTCTAAAGGCTTGCCTGCAGTCTGCATCTCAGGTGAGCTTCACACAGGTTTATAGAGATCTGCAATCTCTATAATAATATTTATAATAATATGTAATATCTATAATAATATTTGGTATGTGGGCATGTAAATGATGGCCCATGTGTATGAAATCCATTATTAATGTTCCATTACTTTTTTAATCTCTTGGTGTGTATGTGTGTAGGTGGTTTAAGCCAGGATCAGAGGTTAGAGGCGATGTGGAAGCTGAAACAATATCAGTGTCGAGTTTTAATATCCACAGATCTGGTGAGACATCTGAGGCAACACCCACACCACAAACATCTAGATTTTAATACCCAACAAGATGTTCTTAATATAAATCTCTCTCTCTTTCTCTCTCACACACACAGACGTCACGTGGTATTGATGCTGAGAAGGTGAATTTGGTGATAAATCTGGATGTTCCTCAGGACTGGGAGACGTACATGCACCGGATCGGTCGTGCTGGACGATTTGGTGCGTGAACAGAGTGATTACACACCAGCACATTTGAAGCATAAAATGTCCTTGTCTCTGTGGTTTTAATTCATACGGATCTTGGACATTTACATGAGTGTGTTTAATCAGAGATGTGGTGTGGAGAGAGACCTGCTTTGAGACGTCGGACAGGGTCAGAGTTTGGAAGGCCAACCATGGCAATCAGTAACGTAATTAGCTTCTAAACATAAACTCATCAGGAGTTTTTTTAATGACCGCAGCACTCCAGAATCAGAATGTATAATTAGAAGGTCGAGACATTTTGGTAACCAGAGCATCTTGTTGTTGTTGATGAACTGTTATCAGAAATAGAATCTACCACAGCTGCTCGGATGAAGATTTTATCAGCTCTGTTTTCCTTTTATTGACCTGACAGTGACCTCTGTGCTTATGTTTCAGGCACCCTGGGGGTTGCTGTGACCTACTGTTGCCATGGGGAGGAGGAGAATAAGATGATGGCCATAGCTCAGAAGTGTTCTCTGAATCTGACTCGTTTACCCGGTACAATAACAGTTGTTCTGATATTTGTTTACATTTTCTCCTGTATTTTATTTGCAGTCCCATAGATTTGAAATTGTAAATAATTTTTTATAAGTAAATTGTGACTGGAGCTGTCAGGCGTAACACTCTGACTTTTTATTTTGTATTTCATGAAAGGAAAATAATTTTTGGTAGTGTGTCTATTTAACCATCAATCCAAACTTTGTGCTTTTGAGTAATCTTTCTAAAATGTTTACGCCTTTTAAAGATAAATATTTTTCATGTTCCTTCTAGATCCAATTCCACCAGGAATCATGGAAGAAGCTTGTGACTGGGACGTGATTATTGAAACTCCTTCAAAGTCATCTCACAAGTTTCCTGTCACCCCCAAACCTGAGAAAAAGAAGCGGATTAAATCTGAACCCACGGCATCTAATCGTTCTAGAGAGTCTCACATCTCGCAGGTCATCACGGACAAAACAACAAGTGATAAACCCTCATGTTGTGCTGAAAATAAGCCTAAAAATCCGTCTGTCAAACCTGGGAGGCAGAAACCATTACCATCTGCTACAAGCCTGGAGCCTCACTCGACTCTTACCCAGACCCCAGAGCAGAGTGTTACCCTTCCCAAAATTCCTCCACTGCCATCCTTTAAATCACGAGCACGGAAGCTCATGACCTTCATTGAAGCTGAGGCAGATTATAATAGCTTCATTACAGAAGGTCCAGGAAGATCTGTAGAAATTATTCACCAATATGATTGTAGCTACAGAAGTCAGGATAAATTTAATGGCCTCCATAACAGCAACAATGATGACCATGGTGACGAGGATGAAGTTGGAGTCAATACATCCAATGTAATTGTTCAAGAAGAGTTAGACTCTCATCAAGATCTTCCTCTACCCAAGGACATTTCGGAGTTGACCTCTGACCCAAAGACTTCAGAACTTTCCCTATCATCTGATGATGATGATTCTTCAGAGTCCAAGATGGAGGTAGAAAGTGAATCAAACTCTTCAGCTCCCAACCATTCTTCACAACACACACATCACACATTTGTTCCACAGAGTAAAGTTTCCCATATACACAGTTCTCAGGATAGCAACCTTCACCAGCAGGATCAATCCGTTTTACCTGCAGCCAGAGAATCAAAACAATCTAGCAGAAACAAACAAACACATAGTAAATCACATTCCCACAATCCTCCTCACCGTCATGGACCTCCTCAAAAAAGCCACAGAGCTTCCAAATCCAACAGAAAGTCTATTTCAACAGGGCAGAGGTGGAGAAAGGAGGACACTGATGATGCTGAAGAGGAAGTTGAAGGTCAGGATTATTGGGATGCTTACAGAGCCTGGGTTGAATATTATAACTCTTATTTCTACCGGTCGCCATATTACTGGATGAGAGCTTTTTGCACAAATTCCATCTACATGAAGGAAATGATGAAGCGTTAGAAACAAGTATGTCTTGTATAGCACCTTTGATTAGGGGCATAATTGTTACTCTGAACATATTTGCTTGTTACAAACTTAATTACAATGCATTTACAGTGCTCAAGGTTTTAATAATCCTCACTGTATTTAGTTCTTCAATAAACATTAACTCTTGAAATGTATTGGTGAATGATCAGATCATTAAGCGTTTTTTGCATTAGGACATTGTAATGTATTTCTTGCATAAATATTAACTTAAACGTTTGACGCATACAAACGTTCAGTTCATTTTGCTGCAATCACAGGCCACGTCTAGTTTTAATTGGTAGCAATCAACTCGTGCACTTCAAATCAGTCAAGGGCAACTGCAGAAAAAATGACTTTCTAGACCAGGTCGAGCATCATTTAAGCCATGCTTCCAATTATCTTTATATTGCCCTTTAGAAATCGTTTATTTATATATAATAATTGCTTATCTGCTAGACAAAAATCAGCTTGGGGAAGAAAAAGAGTCAGAAGGGGTGAGAGGATCACGAGGCTCTTGTTGAGCCCTCAAACTACACCTGTAAATGTTGGGCAGGAAGAGTCAGAAATGTAGACAGCAGCAGAAATGAAGTCGGCATGTCATACGGACCATTACTGCGCCATGCAACCTTGCTGAAAGGCATCAAGCGTTTACCATGGGTTTTAGTTGGTCGCACAACGTGACTGAACCAGCCAGTGGGCATTTTTTGATATTCAATTCAATTCTTCTTAGTTTAAATGTGTTATTTGGCACTTCGGGAAACGTGCTAGTTTGTTGGGCTGTTCTCAGAAACAGAAGTTTGCGGACAGCTAACAACACACTACTGGTGAATTTGACTGCCGTGGCTTTTCTTAAATGTTCAGTGGATTCGCCGGTGTTTCTAGCGTCTTTAATCGTGGCAGAAATGCGCGTTGAGGCTGGACTTTTTCTGTGTTGCGTTCAGCAGTTTACTTACTCTTTACTAAGCAGCGCGCAGTTTCTAACCCTGGTGCTTATAAGCATGGAGAGATTTCAGGCCATCGCGTTTCCCTTCAAAAACAGGAACGAAAGGATACCAATCTGGATTTTGTTCATTTGGGTTTGTGGCCTTATTTTCGCCATTCTGTCTCTAACGCTGAGCGATGATCCTCTCTGTTATATGATGTGCCAACATTTACGAAATTTACCAGGGGCACGTCCAGATCCTTTTGGCGCGTATGTGCTTGTTCCAGTCTGGGGGGTTTCTCTGATGCTAATAATCGTTTACTATTTCCGCATATTTTCTGTGGTAAGACTGCATAGCAACAAAATCACCGACACGGGCGTGCAGTTTACAGCATCTTTAGGAAGACAGCAACGTAGATGGAACAGCGTGGCCCATTCAGCACCATGGACAGCGGACCCGCGCCCACAGAAACCTCAGGAGAGCGCTGACTTTCTGCCATTCGATCAATTCAGATCTGCTGGAAATAACCACTCATCCCCAAACATAGCTGGTGCTGTGTGTATCCTGACCCCGGCGACCAGAGAACTGGGCAAAAAGAGACTAGAGGGCCGCGTTGCCAAGAGATCTGGCTACATCATTATCACCGTCGTTTTGTTCTGGTGTCCGCTGTTTGTCACTCTTTGTCTGAACATGTCTGAAGAGTTCAATGAGAAACATGTGAGTATTGGTGCTTAAAGATCACGTTTGACTTATTGTGATGTTCTTGTCCTCATTTATCTGTCGTTTGCATGTTTTGTAGCGCTGGCTGCTGCGTGAGTTTGAGACATGCGCGCTGGTTCTGACGTGCGTGTCCGCGGCAGTGGAGCCGCTTGTTTACGCGCTGCTCCAAAGACAGTTACGCACACAACTTTACCAACTCCTCCCAGCCAGACTCAGGAAAAAGACCTGATGGATCCGAACAATAAACGATATTTTTGTTTGTCGGTGTCTGATTTTGAAGGGGTTGCAAACACAAATAAATATATATAAAAACAATTTTGTAATATAAAGGAACTCAATGGTTTAAAAAAAGATTAGGCTTTAAACATACCTATGTAACCAACCAAATTAAATGTTTCCTAAATAACATAAAATTCAATGCAGCACTGAGAAACACAGAGCATGGTAACATTAATTCCAAATAGACAAAACTTTGTTTTAACAGAACGATCTATTGTACATACAAGTCTACTGTGTTATATGGCCTGTTTGTACTTTGACTTTTGTACAATTTGATTAAATATAAGAAGCAAATTCTTAACTATGTATCTAAATATTATAGAAACTGTCTTGGAGTCTACTAAAGTTTTCTGTTTAGATTAGTTTAAAAACCTCAGATGGTTCCTGCCGTGTGTTTGTTGTTTGTTCTGATGTGACAGTATTTTATTTCAAAAGGTTGTTGTGTAGTTGGTTTATGTGATTTCATTGCTACAATAACATGGTTCAGCATTGTCTAAAAAACGGAATACACACAGATAGGTTTGTGGCAGATACAATAAATTTATCAGGCGTTTCACAACTGTGACACAAGACAAGATCATAAATAATATTTAACATTTGACAGTAAACAGGAATCTGTTGAATTGAACATCATGACTACCTAAAAACTAAAGCAATGAGATTAAAATTGTTAAACAAGCACAGACACACAGAGGAAGACCCTTGACAGGTATAAGATGTGCACCTACAGAACTCCACTTTGTGACATAGTCAAACCACCAGTTTTGTCATCTGAAGGGACCGCACTAATGAGTTCTAACCTTTACTTCTATTACACGTATGGTTCTCGAGTGTCCCCTGCTGGGCTGGATGTCAAGACAAAGTCAAAATTAAAGGGGTCATAAGATGCGTTTTCATGTTTTTCTTTTTGCTTTAGTGTGTTATGCATGTATAAGCAACTGCATAAGAGCTGCAAAGTTCAAAGTCTCCCACAAAATGATTTATTTGAACTAAAAGAAAAGGCTGTCGCACACCTGCCGAAAACACTGTAGTCGACTCCTCCCACATTTATGTCACAGTGTGAAAAAAATTGAATAATACCGCCCAAATAGACGCACAAGAAGGCGTGGCTTCAGATATCGGAAATTTGTCCAAAAATGAGAGTAATGACTTGCTGCGGAAAGTCACTTAACTATAAAGTAGTTGTGCGTTTTCTCAATGATAAGCCGGTATTTAAGAGCTAACAGCGGACTTAACTCAGCGGACGTCTCGCTCTCCCCAGCGCTTCTAAATGGGCAAGTATTTTCTAAAATATCTGCTGTTGACTATTTAAACGCAGTTGTGGGCAGTGTAGAGTAACAGATGGCGTTATGTTTACAGCTTGTACTAATAACTGGAGGCAAAAAGATTAAAAAACATAGATGCGCTATGTGTTCACTGGGGCGAAAGTTGTTTCCGGCTTGGTCATCTGCATGTTTTTTTCAGGTCCATCTGACTCGGCTAAAAGATTTGGTAAAACTTACGAGATTGTTAACTTTTATTGCTTAGGAAGCAGTGATGTTGAAATTTGCAGCGATGGTACGGGACGTAACAATTCTGCCACGTGCTTAATATAGTCGCCCACCAGAGGGGTCCATCAGAGGGAGGGGCTCTGAAATCCACGCGTTTTGAAGGGCGGGGCGTATTTTGAAACCATAACCTATTCTATTTCACCAATACACAAAGTAATGGTCTTTGAAAAAGCATTATATGACCCCTTTAAAGTGACTTGCACACATCACTGTTGTCTAATACTTAACATTAATTATCATTAAAATCTATTGGCCACACTGTCCTTTCTGATGAATTGGACTATTTCCCATCTACTATGTACACCCATGAAAATCAATACATTACAATGGGCCCAAACATACTGATTACAGGGACATTAAAGAACATTTCTGTAAGATGGTCAAGACTCAAGATGGTTACAAACCCTGATAAAGAATAATGTTGGTCAGATACAGTGATATTCCTAGTCACAATGTGCTTTTCCCTGTAATACTGATTTTTACAGGTCATATAATAATAATAATACAAATATTTTTTACAGAATAGAATATTATGTAATTATGTAATTTTAAATTACATTTTTCTTTTGAAATACTTTCTGGAAAGCTTGGCTTGTACTGTTTGAAAAGGGATGGTCATTAAAAAAAGATTGATGTATTGACAAGGTTTGTTTCAGTGCGCTAAACTAAAGTTTCAGTTTGTTTTGTTTTGTTTCAGTTTACACTGGATGTGGCGTGGGGGTTGGTATTGTACGCTGGTGTAAGAGGCACAAGTGAGTGGAGATTTTGAAGAAAATGCAGAGGAACAGATTAAGGTTACAGTTAGGTATTAGAGTTATGTGTGTTCCTGCAGCTGTTAAAACTAAGTGTTTCTGTAGCTCAGCTGAAGTGTTCTTGGAGCTGAGCTGGGCATTGTGTTAGCAGCACAAAGGTTGTGGTTTTGATTCCTAGAAACAAATACTGAAATACTGATAAAAAATGTAAAGTTTGAATGTATTGTAAGTTGCTTTGGATTAAAGTCTCTGCCAAGTGCATAACTGTAAATGAATGCTGGCAATTTTGCTTACAAGTTTTGTCTGTGTTTAAGAACAAGATTCAGAAATTGTAAACAATACAAGCTAAACACAGACTTTCAATTACATCCACAAATTCGAATACTCTTATTGGCAATGCAATTCTCCTGAACATGGGTAACAAAGAAAGACGGATGGGTTTATAGGGACAGAACAGCTCTGATTTGTCATACACTTGTCAATTTCTTCTACAGCAATATATGAGAAAGTCTAGGATGAAAGAAAACATTCACTGATGATGAAACACAAACATTCAAAAATTTTCCTAAGCATGTAGACTTCACGTAAACTAGACACATTTTTAAATACCATTGAGCGATAATGACAATAACACTTAGATCAAAACAACTACAAGAAGCAGGCCAGCAGCAGTCAAAGGAAAGGGGCAGGGCAGACAGAAAAAGGGCGGGGAAGACGCAAAAGGGGCGGGGTAGGCAGTTGCTCTGGTTTTGCCAAACAATGGCTAAATATTACAAAATATTCTATCAACAATATTCACAGTTAAACCAAGGCTTGTTACACATCGTAATCACAAAATCTCAGTCATGTCTTGTGCTTGTAGTCACATTGTTTTTAAAAACACTTTCATGTTCTCCCGTTTTTTGGTTCTATATTACATAATAATGTGTGATAGGTCACAACTGATGTTGCAAAGTCGGCTCAGCATTTTGGGCTCAGGGGGTGACAGTGGCTTAAATAAGAAGGGAAGTCTCCTCCCCCTGAGAGGCACGAACTGTGTAATGAGCTGAAAGTTTAAGGGAAAATTCAGTAACACACACACACACACACACACATGCACACACAAAAACATTCATGTTATACCTAACTCAGACTAAAACTTACCATAGTCTATGAAACACTCACACTCATACAATCTCCCTCAGACTTTAATGTTTATCCTTCAGGAATTAGTCTAGATCAAAATAAAACATCTGGGATAAAGAAAGCCAAGGCTTTAAGAATCTGTCTGTGATGTCAGAACAGATGAACAGACAAAAAACAAACCAGAATGGTAAAAGCTTTTACAAGACCTCTTACCTTCACCTCTCGTTAAAATCTGAATCTTTCAGTCTTTCAGATCAACACAGTAGAAAAAACTGCATGACACAACAGAAAAAGTAACAGGAAAGGAATAAGGTTTTATGCACAGTGACACCCTCATCTTGTCAGTCCTGTTGGAGGGGATCGAAAACTCATGGCTGTCCTGCTCTTTCTCGTATACACTCTCATCCTTGCGTTTCTTGTACAGTACGAGTTAGTTCACTCCTTCTCCCACTAGGGGACAGGCTGCTCACCACTTTCTTTTCCTGAGTCCCGTTTTCTTTACAAAGCAGAGATTTTCACCACGTCAGTGCCGGCGTTCAGAAAAGGCGGGGCTTCTGGGTTTTGAGTGGGCGGGGCATCAGGGCTAGCTCGAGAGTTGTTTGAGGGAGGGGTGGGGATACTGATGATTGCTGTGGTAACCAGTCCACTGCTCTTGCAGTTCAGGCCCCCCGATTCATCTGGCATCAGATTTAGACTGGAGCGACTAGGATAAAGAGAGCCAGCGGTCTATGTTAGGAAAACAGTATATAGAAATGCTATATAAAACATTAATTCCTAAATATATTTTAGAATAAATTCTCAGGCTTTATAATGCCAAGGTTAATAAAAATGTAGTCTGAAAAAAAGACTGAAATATACTTTTTGCAACAATTATAATAATAATAATGTATATGTTTTTATGCAGTATTAATGTAATGTTCATATTGCAATAAAGTTAAATTAAGCTTGTTAAGTAGAAACACCCATACGTGTGTGTGTGTGTGTGTGTACAGATTTCTTTCTGCACTAACCTGGTGTTGAGCGGATGCTGTTCCCCACACTGGATGTGTAAAGCGCTGAGCTCCTGCAGGTTGTGTGTGTGTGAGTGTGTGGCATTCAGAGGCTGGAGGTTCTTCTTGGTTCTTCGAGAGCAGCAGGTACCTGTGATGCCCTCTTCACTGGAGAGAGATGGACTGGATGGGAAGTTCTGTAGCGCTGTCTGCAGATAGCCTTGTTCATACAGCCTCTCGTCCACAAACTCATGATTCTGAGTGTAAAATAACACAGTATTATATTTTCATATATTGTCATGAGTCAGGCTAATGAAAATGAAGTTAGAGTTCATGTAGCGTTTAATGTGTGAATGATGAGAACTGACCGTGGTCTTCTCCAGGCAGTGAAGAAGATGGTGGTGTTGACTTTCCAAAAGAGATGTGGGCTTTTTCATCTGCTGGTCCCCCTCTATAGAGCCCTGCAGAACACACACACACACGCACACACACAAATTATAAGACTTTTTAAGGGATCACCACACTTTAAACATGAACAATGATGAAGTGAAGATGTGATCAATGTGTGGAGAAAGTACCTTTGGTGACAGTTTCATCTTGTAATAGGGGATCTGCTGTTGTTTAAGGGTGGGAGGGAGAGACATGGAAAGTGTTTACTGCTTTTGGAATGAACTTTATCCATAACAGTGCAGCACAATATATCATCCATAAGTTATTATAAACAAATCCAGAGGGAAAGGATGAACTTCCACAAATGGCATTAGTGGATTTCAGAGCGAATCTGAGTGATTGCATTGATGGAACGTCTGTTGCCGCTATAGCACCTTACGCGATAATTGGCCTCAATGTTGTGTGTCTACTTGCTCTGACAGGGTGACAAGCGATGTGTTTTTAACCTTATGCAGCTGTCGTCCTTTCTTTATACATTCGATTATTCATTGTGTCATGTATACCGGAACAGACGTGTGAAGACTGGAGCTCATTTAAAACGGCACACGTAGATGTACCGACTGCACTGGGCCCTCCCGTGAAACACGCATACACTGCTCCACATTTCCATGTCTTAACATGCACCAAAATAACATGAATGAGTCAGTGACTGATGTGTGGGAGGAGAGTGAGACAGAAAAAAGATATTGAAAGAAAGGGAGAGAGAGCAAAATTAGGTATTTTACAGTAGCGTGTGCTGAGTTCACCTGTTCCGGGCGGCTGTACTGCATGTTCTCATGTGTAAATGAATGAATCATACAAGAATTAATCAAAAAACCAGCTTACTTATTCTTATTTAAACTTAGGACATTGCAGAGTGAATCTGTGGTAGATGTTTTATATTCTGTCCAAAATCTGAACAAAAATTATACCCTAAAGTTTTTTTTATATTTATAAAAAACAACCTTTTATTAACTTAAAGGAACTTAAAGAAAGAAATTGTTATTATGTGACATGACTATACAGTATTCATTTTAACATCTACGTACAAATTATTAAATACATGGACATGAAATATTGATTTGAAGGAAATTATTTTACTGTAAGTTTTAATTTTGAGAAAAAAAACAGATGGCAGAGTGCCATGAGAAAATGAATGAGGTGTTGTGATTTGCTTGCCATTGTTTAAAAACATTTCATCACAGAATGTTGCAGTCGACCAATCAGAATCATGCATTGCAGTGAGAGTGTATAAGTACTTGTATTGTTGCCAGGTTCTCTATCACTCTGTGGACTTCTAGAACATTCTGTAAAAGTAAAATCTGTCTCTGTACTCGATCTGTACTCACTCTCTGCATGTTCATCACTCCTCAAATACATTCTGCACCTTCTGAGAATTAACACAATCTTTCCCCAGCAAGACATTTTATGAGTTGGACGGCTTCAAACATCTGCAGTAATGAAGACCAGATCTCTTTGTCACACACATATACTCACAGCTTACTGACTAATGAGGGTGTTTAGAAACACATTAAGACATTTTCATTACTTTCATCAGTTTCTGCTCTGATCAACTGGATGCTATTGAATTAATTGACTTGATGTTTATGCAAATATGCTAAAATGAAAATCTCATAATTGATTTGATTAAGTCACTCACACCACATGTATCTGTTTTTTAAACAGCACCTGACGTTTTACCTCAGCGCTAAAACACTGTAAGAGGAGATTAGCACTTTTTAATAAACATCATGCATAATGTAGGTGAAGTGAAAAATGAACCACACAAAAACAGTGTGTTTTTTCAAACAAAGACATTTTTGTATGGAAAATAGCGTGTGTGCGTCTTCTCACCGTCAGCTCCAGTGATTGGTTGAGTCCATTTCGTTTGCTGTGCAGGAAGGCACTAGAACTGCCACTCTTGGAAATTCTCATTCGGGCTAGTCGGGCTTTCTGTCAACACACACACACAGAGGAAGTTACATCTTAGTCTATTGGGGCTTTTCCATCACAAAGGTCTGAGTTTCAATCAGATCTCTGTTGAGGGAGTAATTCAAAATACTTTAGGAAGCAAAATGGATTTTCATGAGGATTGTTGTCCATCATGAGATGATGAAAAATGCAAGAACCTTCAGAAACCAAGAACCAATCAGAAGTGCCCTGACAGCTATACAGCCAATAAGGGCAAAGGACCAGGGAGAGGAAAAGGGTTGCTCACTCATCTGCTGTGAAAACTGTAACTAAACGGTAAAATACAGGAACGCAGCAGTGTAATGCTATATTACAGAAAGCGCCTGTGTAATGCTGAATTACTGTAAGCACAGCTGTGTAGTGATAAATGATATTCAGAGCAGCAGTTAAAGTTCCCTCAGACAAGTCATTTTTATAAGCACAGCGTGGATGATAGGTGGAAACCACCAGTCAAATCCTCTGAGGAACATCAAACTTTAATATTTACAATGAATGAGTATTTTTAATCTTCTCAGCTCTAGAGATGTCGTGTGATCTGATTTGTGCTCTTACTCGCTCATCTTATAATAGAGAACTGATTCTCTCTCAATTTCTTCACCCTCAAGATGTAAGATGCTTTATTTACGTTATAAAAGGGTTTACATTGCCAGCATTATATTAAGCATTAAAAACATTATATGTACACTAGATTAAATATTTCCTGAAGACAATTTGAATGGTGCTTGCCAGCCAGTCTTGCTAGGGTGTTATAGTTGGTTGCCAGGGTGTTGCTATGCAGTTTCTGACATGTTCCAAGTGTGTTGCTAGGTGGTTGCTATGGGGCTCAAGGTGATCAGAAGTCTCTGTATGGTATTCTAAAAAAATATGTCGTTTACATACACAGAAACGGGACAAATTGCTAGACAAAGTCTGATACACTTTGAATTAGATATAAAACTATTCTAATTATAGGCACAGAAAAGATTCAGGTATGTTCCAAAACAATTTCAGAATTTGTCTTGTAAAAGTTTGATTAGCTGTGTTTTCATCCTGCCTGCCTTGCACAGGGACTTTGTTGTGACCCCTCTGTGGCGTGTAACAAGACTGTGTAGGTGGTTTTTCCTTGAGTTTCTTGTTTGAAGAACTTATCACCTTCACACACAGGCAGGAAGTGTTCAGGGTCTGCACCGCTAACAGTAAAGCTGTGCTAAAGCACTAAAGTTCAGCCGCATACATAGAAGAAACACTCAGGGGATGAGGAACACAGTTTGGCACTCTCATAATTCCCAATCCGTGAGGGGTCGCCTCACCCCCCAGAACTAATCTAGGCCAGTTGTCTGTGATTTGGAGACCACTCTGTTTCAGCCCAACAAGCTTGTGTGTATGCGTATGCTTTTAAATTATTGACGAGGAACAAATTGTGTCTGAATTGCATCAGATTGCTCACTGAGATGAAACCAGTATTCTGATGTTCATTAATTTCTCACACACACTCGAACGCAGATTGAAAGAACATACACCGTCATTAAAACCCTCACGCACAAACACACCCAGGACTCCCTCTGGGTGAGAGGAGTGCTAACTCTGCTCTTTTCACAAGAGATTGCTATCACATAATGGAATCAGTTTGGGCCTCTGAGACCGTTTGTGTTTCCAACAAATGCTGCAACAATTTTCAGCTATCGTGGAAAAAAAATTAGAAACATTTTTCCTGGATCAGCCCCTGCAGAACATGAGATGGAGAATGGCTGTAGCGATGCTGAGGTTCTTTATCAATGTGACAGAGTATCGCAGCTCAGAACAGTTGTTCAGCACTAAGTCAGAACTAAAAAACGGTTCTGTGGTGAGATCGGTAGCATTTGGTCCAGTGCAAACCACTATGTTACACTCATATATGATATTTATTGTTCACTTTCAGTAAGCTGGTTGTGGACAGTAAACCGCTTTCAGTGTTGCATCCAGGTTGTCTAAACTGCTTTGTACAGTTTGTACGAATTTTACATTTACAGTTAATACTTAATGAAATCAAAGTGCATTTAAATGTGCCAATGTATTTGTGCTGTTTATAAAATATAAAGTCTGTACAAGAATGTAGATTAAAAATCAATAACTGTACATTTATATTTATGCATTTATGCACTGTAATATTTGTACATTACTATCCAGTGCAGAATAGTAGTAACAAATAATTTTACAATTACATAGTCTTTCAAAATAAGAGTGAGCTTATTATTTATGCAAAAAAGTATGCAGACTATATAATCTTAAACCAAAACTACAGCACTGAGTGAGATGAGAGAAATACCTGGAGCTCCAGTTTGACTACAGAACCTGAAGCACCTGAACAAATCTGTGTTAATCCATGAGTCAGTACAATGACAAGAACATCACATCTCAGGACTGGAGCTTAGAAAAACCTAAATGGATTATACATGTCAATTAAACACAATCTCTTTGTCTCTAAGTCCACTGTTTGCTCAGTACTGTTCCATTTAGGCAAAGCCCAAATAAAGGTTTCTAGGTGTTGCTAGGTGGTTGCTATGGGGCTTAATGTCATCAAAACAGCCCACACTTAAGTCTCTGTATGATTTTCTTAAAGTGCGTAGTTTGACGTCAGAATTGGGAGAAATTGCTGAACACAGTCTAATACACTTTGAGTTAGATGGAAATATTCATTCTAACTGTTGGCCCAGACAGGATTCAGGAAAGTTCCAAAACAATTTCAGAATTTGTGTTGAAATATTTTGATAAGCCGTGTTTTTTTATCCTGTCTGCCACACACAGGGACTTTGTTGCTGTGAATAACAAAATTAAAGGTTTTAAAGAAGTGGTTTAGAATTAGAATTTTATGTTCCAGGATACAAAAATCTAAAGGCTGACATTGCTTGGTGAATTTAAGTACACCTGCCCCGAAGCCATCTCATTTGAAACAACATTAAGTACCATGACCGTAACACAAAAAGCACGAGGAGATTTATGTATCTGTGTTTAACATTTAGGAATAAGGGTCACTGCTTTAGCAATCACTGCTAATAATGTTATGGTGTTAATGCTAATCAGACCACGCTCACATTGGCACTGTGCATGTGTGTTATGCTAAATTAAAAATGAACAAGTCATTAACATGCCTCTCATACACTAGTGAACTTGCACAACTGACAGTTCTATTGTCAGGAGTCACAACTGGCTTCACTGTTGGACTAATGAATGAGCGCCAATTACTGGACTCACTTTGATCAAAACTCTAATTCCTGGACTAACTTTGAACAAAACTCAAACCTTTGGATTAACTGAGAGTTTGAGCATAATGAGATCATCGAGTGATCAGTCATGAAAGATTGTCTGATGTCTAGGAAACTGTCTGTTCTTTTTAGCTTTCTGGCAGGGCTGATTTAAAATCATTATTAATGAGCCGCCCGGTGTATATAGTTTTCTGTAGTGACTATAAATGGCAGTGTATGTGCGTGAGGTGAGACACAATCAGTTCATGGAAGATAAAATCAGCCTTTCTTTCTTTGATCAAAGTTTCATTAACCACCGATAGTTCCACATCAAACCCAGATGTCATAAAATGGCCTTCTGGAAAACTCTAGAGTGCTTTAGAAAAAACCCCAAAGCCCTCAAGCTGAATGCATCTCCATTTCATTGCTGACAGCAGTCTGGTACAGACAATGCAGAAACCGATAATCTAACAGATGTCTGTGATGTCATTTCTGTCACAAGTTAAATGGTTGTGGCCTAATGGTTAACACATGTTGTGGTGCTCATGGGTTTGAACCTATCTCAAGTTGTGTCTGAGTTAAAGTGGCAGTGTGGTTTTGTAATAATGCTCTAATGATTTGCTTAATTAATAGAGAAAAAGTCTTTGGCCCCCTAGGGTGGCAATCATATGTGGGATCCCATGAGATTCAAATGGGTTTACAATGTGTATGAACATTTATTGTTCTGTTGGTATTTTGATAGTGGCAGATTACTACATATTATATATGCAGCGTTTCTTGAGCTTAAAATAATGTGTGAAATAGGCAACAACAGATGCAAAGGTGACCTGGATGTTAAGGTGAAAGGAGTGTTACAAGCCAGCTGTGACTAACCGAGTTTTACAGTTTATATGACTCAACACTTTCTGCAGCAAGATCAAACGTCAATACTATAATATAATATCAAAGCTAAAAAACAGATTTCAACTATATTATTCAGTTTAGTTCAGTGCAGAACAAGATTCTTGCATTCAGAACCGTTACGCAGAGAGATGGAGTAAAACACTTGTTTTTTTTAAAGCTAAACTACATCAATATGGTAAAAAATATATTTGTAGTTTTTTATTTATATTGTTATATTATTAAAAATGTATTATGTAATATAAATATATAATATATATCATGTATATAAATATATAAATATATATTTTTTTATTATTGAGAAAGTAACAAAACAGTCAGAATTTCATTATATGGGTGGGTGGGGGTATCACAAAAAATGTACAACCTAAAAATGGATAAATAAGCCCTTAATGTAAACACTTGGTGCAATATGTTGTATTGAGTTCCTGTTCGACAGGTGAGATGGAAGAAGGTCACCTCCTAAAACTGACTGCTGCAACAAACAGACCCCTCCCATCAGGTCACGTATAGGAGAGCTATTTTTGTCATTAGAATGAACACTGCTATTGGCTCTCCGTCCCTTAATTACTCATTCTCTCTGTAATGTTTTGTGGACAGTAAGCACAGCTGTTTCAGTGATGAAGGTTAAATAAGGGCTCCAGGCAGGTTCATGCACTTTAATAAGTCTTTTATTAGTTACAGCTGAGGGATGTGTTTAAACACCCCCCCCACCCAGCCCCCCAACACATTTTTAAGATGGCCCTGGGAGGTTTGGCCACATTGTAGCGGCTTTAGTTTAGACTTGAAACTGGACTTACATCCCCCCTGCGGCAATGCAGAGAAAGGACAGAAAATGTTTAGGACAGCCCTGCTGTGACAATTTACATCAAAACTCAGTTTAGGCTGATCCGAGCTGAGATAAAGTGCAAACCCGGCACTGCTGCAGTGGGAACACAAGGAACTTTTGCCATACCGGATAAACTATAAATTAACATTAAGTAAAATGCTAAAGCTACAGGAAATGTTGCCTATGGCAACTCTGTGGCCCTGTTAATCCGCTCAAACCTTAGCATACATTAATTTCTCATCAGCAAACATTAACTCCATGACTGCATGTGTAATGTACTGCTGGGTGCAGAATCTGACGTCTCTTGCTTCACACACATTTGCTTTTCGCCCGAAATTAGAGAGCTGCTTACAGAGGCAACATGAAAGCTGTTCTGAAAGACAGGCATTTTAATTATGCTGTCTCTTAAGATAACTAGTTTTAGCCAAATTCTAAGGTGGCATCACAGTGCACTGCAGCCTAAGATGGTGAAAAAGGAGACAGAAATGTTCATTATAACTACACTTACGTTGTATTTTTTATAAAACGTGTAAGATTTATAAACAGGGTGGGTTCTCAAAACATTGGCTAACGTTCACTGAAAGTTTTTGTTTAACATTATATATATCAAAGAACTTTTAAATGGTTAGTAAAACATTTTACGAATATTACAGCATTAAAAATATTTAAATAACATTCCTATTACCAAGCAATAATGTTAATACAGCATTTAAAAATTAGACTATATTCTAGTTGGATTAAACTATATTCTGAAATTAGAATAATTCTTAGGTAGGTCAGCAACATCAGCAAAGTCTTTTAAATCAATACCTGTTCTGCTGTGTGAAGCTTCATTTGTGTGATGCATGTTGTTGCCTTGGTAGAGTGTTCCAATCAGTCACATGAGGCTCAATGATAGTAAGAATGAACGCTTCATAAGTTGACACCAGACAGTGAAGTACCTCACCGGGTTTTGCAACAAAGCTATAGTGTGTCACAGTAGCAAATCAAGCTAATCTTCAAAGACATTCATTTATGTTATTAGCATAGCAATATAAAGCTGAGAGGCCTGTGGTGATTTAACAGATAATGACACCCAACTAAATAACCTTGAGAAAGAAAGAGAGAGAGAGAGTGAGATGAAGATGTTTTAGAGAAGAACAAGGAGCGACGGAGTGATAGATGGATAGATGCAGGGTATGCTTCCCTGCTGGGATCTCATTCAGAGGCTAGACTCAATCTTTTGACAGCATGCTACCATTAAACCGGTGACAGGTCATCCCTTCATTCCCCTAGGGGATGAGAAAGGCTTAATTCAACATTAAAGCTGTTTGTTTGAGGTGTTATTTCGCATGAGGACAGAAAAGGATTGTAAACCAGTGCTCTTATCCTTCATGCACACGGAAACAAACAAGTTTAATAACCTTATTCATCAGGCATGGGAAAAAAATGGTTGGGTGGATACCAGCAGGAAACATACAGAACTATAAGATACTAATGACAAGAAAACAGACCAGCAAAATGTAATACTATAACTGCCCCATATCTTTGTAAGCATATCTCCAGTCAGTTCCTTTAAAATGACCCTCAGTATTATATCTTTTTATTTATACACATGATGGAAACTGATATACTGTATTTTAACAGTAGCTTTACTCAGATGTACACTAGGTGAGGTTCCACTGACCTGAACTTTCTGAGCTTTCCGCTTGTCTGCTCTCTGGTTCTGATGGTAAATGCGGCTGAAGTTTGAAACGATTACAGGAACAGGCAGAGCGATGACCAGCACCCCACTGAGAGAACAGATGGAGCCAAAAATCTTCCCTGCGATGGTCTTAGGGACCATGTCTCCATACCTGCAGAGAAAGAGCGGGAAATAGAGACACGTTTGTTACTGAGATGTATACATCCTGCTTCTCACACACACACAAATCTAGCTGATCTGATAACTCTATTTACAATCCATCTGTTTTATTACATTTAGAATAATGCTTCATCATAATTGTAATGTTAAAAATACGCTTTTGCTAGCAAATAAAGAAGAAAAGGAAGGAGGGAAGGAAGGAAGGAAGGAAGATGAGTGTGATCATTTCATCAGAGGTGCTAGACTTCATATGCAACAAATGATAATCAAAGCAGAAGGTAAAAGGGGAAAGTCAATTTTAGAGTGGAAAGACAATTTTATAAATATATATACTGTATGTGCATATGTTTGTTTAATAAGCTTTTTGGCTGGAAAGCTGTTTGTTTGAAACTTCTGTTGTTTGGAAAGCTGTTTGTTAGGAATGTGTTTTGTTTAGAAAGATATTTCTTTGGAAAGTTTTTCATTTTAAAAGCTGTTTGTTTGCAGTCATTTGTTGATCAGCCCATTTGTTTATTAGATTAGTCCCAAACCCATTTGTTTACATAATAAGTCTTTGTCTAGAGAACTGAGCAAAGCAAGCTATTAGGTTTTTAAAACACCACAGAATGTGTTCAATATCATCAGCGTGCTGTGAGAAACACTAAAAACCAGCACAAAACCCAGCCGAGAAAGAAAAAGTCATTTAAGTTGAAAAATGCTTGAATTAGAACATTTAAATCCCTGAATCCAATGCCCGGGTCGTTTTACGGACGTAAAATACGATTCAATACAATTATGAAAAAAATGAAAACACAATTACATGCACCACAGTAGATCTTCCTGAGCATGTATGATGGCCCATAATCTGAATTCAGGCGGTGAGAAGTGAAAAGACTCTTTAAAGATAAGAAAGTGGCTGAAATATCCGTTCAAACAAATTGGATGGATCAGGATGGCTGTAGGAAGAGGAAGACATTCGTTTTAAAAAAGCTATAGACTGAAGTAATTGGATGTTGATAGAATGCAGCCATAGAGTGAGAGGGAGCTGGAGCATGAGGAGGAGAAAGAGCTGAAACATAACCATAACATTGAATGTGTGTTTATATAACAATACATACACATGTACAGACGTGTACGCATATATATTTAGAGTTATATGGAGTATTTACATTTGGAGTATTTAGAATATAACTAGAATAAAACTAATCCCAGACCATTGCCAGTGAATGCCATAGAGGATTTAATGAACAATGGATAATCCTGTTTCTTTATTAAATTAATGCATTAAATTGTGCAAAGAGATGAACTATTCCAACCAATACAATCAGAAAACACAGCTAGCAGAGGATTTGTAAAGAGGCTATAATGTCGCAATGTCTCAAATGCACAAAATGATTCATTAGGAGGGAATGCTGTTACGGATCATGGAGTTAAAACAGGCCTCCACCGTAGTTAGCAAAACGCAGTCACGTAAAAATACTGCAACATTGCTAGTACCTGACAAATATACAGCTAATCATGTTAAAGTGATGAAGGAAGAAAACAGTTTTTTGATTATTCATAAATCTGTCAAAGCCAATATTTGGAGTCTCATTTAACACTTTTGGAAACTCATTTCAGGAGTTGATTAGAGTGGCATTCCAAGAGAACGGGATCATATTCCGATGGGAATATTACAGAGAGACCTCACAGTGTTTGATGTAATCGAAACTAATTTACACTTTAAAACTGCAGTATAAACTATATAACAATACAATCTGGGACACAAAGCAGAGAGATGATAAGCAGTCCTTTGGTACACACACAAAAGACACAAGCAAACCCCCTGCAGGACGCAGGGCTTAGCAGCTCCGACTGAGGGAACTACGGCCAAACAAAAGCTCCCCCTAGACTGAGTTCAGGATTATGGCTCACTTCTGAACTGCTCTGTGTGTTTAATTCAGGTTTCTCATTTCATATTACGATCATGAGACAGTTATGTGTGTACCTTCTTTGATTAGTAGGAAGTTATTAGGAAGTATTTTGGTCTGGCTAATCTGAACAGCCTAGATCAAATCAGTTTGGTATAAGAATTGCACTTGAACATTAAACTACATTTCAAAATAGTATTTATTTGTGTTTTAGAAAAAGGAGAAAACTGCTAATCAGTACTGAGTAGTTTTGCAAGGGACTGTATGTTTGTGTATGTTTAATAATGCTCTTTGATGTGAATAATAGACATGTATAATCAAGGGTGTGTGTGTGTGTGTGCATTTAAATGGACTGTGCAGATTTCTTCTAAAATGGCTTGTAAAATCTGTCAATACACACTCACACACACATTAAGCATTTAGGGCTCCTGATTAAAGCAGTGTAAGAGTTTTAATGTTGTTGCTAATCAACTGTTTTGTCCTTCCTACATCCTTTGCATTTAAAATAGATAAATCAAAAGATAAGATCGACTGATTAAAGTTATTTACAGTATACAGCATGCCAACACACAAACAATGAAAGATGAAAAAACATTTTTTTGTTTTACCTTTTCATCTCCATTTTGAATCTGCATATCTAATGTTCCACACCTTTATGTTCCACACCTTTCAATCTGCTTTGAATCTGAATAAAAATGAATATTCATGAAATATTCAAAGCAGCATCCGCATGCTAGTACACTAAAGGTAAAGCTTTCACTGAAGTTTTCTTTCATTTATAGAACTGATGAGGCACTTAGCTCTTCTCCACACCAGTGCACTGATCTGTCTTAGGTTAGGGAGAAGATATCTTAAGTTATTCCTATATTACTGTGTCAAAGGTAAAAGTTGGGCTGTTTATAATGGGCCAGTTAAGGGAGATACCATAACTGCATCATAAATGGGGATCAACAGACCTTTATGTCACCTTAATGTCACCTTAAGGCTTTAATGTCACAGTGCAGGACACTCACTAGTGAAGAGACAGCCAATCAGCATGATCAGGATATCACATGACATCCACGGCTCAGGTGATTGGCTATAAAAGCTGTATCTGAAACTGTGTGCCAATGAGCAAAGATGGCAGCATGCAGGTCACATTCTTCCAGGTATTATAGACCTCTTTGATCTGTATGTGTGCATATGAGTCTTTAAGATTCAGGGGTCAGCTTAAACACAATTCAATACCTAGGTGAAGGAGAGTGTACATGGTCTTGATAAGAAAGCAGCAGCCACATTATTCATGGTACTGGACTGAAGCCAAAAATGATGACACGGTAAAAAGGACAGATTTAGAAAAATGAAAAAGAGAGAGAGAGAGAGAAAGAGAGAGAGAGAGAGACATAATGTTAAAAGATTATACATGAGGAGGATGAATCAATCCTTTTCATGTCTAAAGATTCAGTCCATAACCCAGTGAAACAGAAGGTCCATGAAATGACATATCAGGAAAGAAATCAAAGGACTGTGGAACAAATCCGGTTTGAAAGTTTCTGCTTCACACTCTCACTGCTTTAAAAAAAACAAAAGCACTTTTCCCAGGATCTTTTTCAACTGTCATAAAGGGGAGTATCTGCATGTCACATGGTGTTGAATACTCATTAACCCACACAGTCACACAACCTCTTTCATGCATGGAAACTGCTTGATTTGACTGCTTTCATCGCCACTGCAACTCTACTGCTGTGGTAATGAGGGAAGCATGGAGAGCGTGTCATTAGCCCTTTAGCGCTGCGGGCCTACAGACTCGCAGTTAGCGCTTGGTACATTACTGCCTGACTGCTGTTACACAACACACTCTCCCAAACCCAAACTCTCATCCCACTCACATCTAAAGCTCGGCCTCTCTCTCCCATCCTCCTCAATCCTTTCATTCCTGCTTCCCACCTCCTCCCGTTTCACATTTACCTCCCACAGAGCTGGTGACCTGCTTGGAACACTCATTCCAATGTTCACTAGCTCCGTTTTGTCTAATTCAACAATTAAAATAAAGATTATCTCATTTCATTCAGCGGCAGATCTGCAGTTATGAGCGCAAAAGGATTCCAGGGAAATAAGCTTGACATTGAAACCCCTGTCACCCCTGTGTAAACATTCTCTGTGAGGAAAACACAACATTTGTTTGTTTAGAGGCTTTAATAGCTCAGTTGTGTTTCATTTATGTATGAACTCATGTCTCAGATGTTTATCTGGAAAATAGACAAAACACTTGTTGATGAACAGCGACGGTACTGTACAGAGCATACAACAAACTGTTGATTATACAGCTCAGATAATTTGGTGTTAGATAATGTCAATTCGTGACATTGTAGTTTACAATTTTGTGTTTGTGCAAACGTTTATTTTTACTTACCACTGAATCTCATGGCTGTCTAGAAGAATCCACTGCATTAAATTATTGTAATATTTTCTTTTCTATGGGCATGTATTATTAAATGTTTGAGCAACAGTTTGTAGTTTCAGCACAGGCCTCACAGACTCCAGAACTCTGACTGGTAGATGTAAAACACAAAAACTGGAAAGCGTCAGTTTCTGGGGCGATTAACTTTATTTCAGACTTCACATACACACAAATACACACACTCTAACATTTGGCATAGTTTCAGCCACAAACATTCCTAAAGGATTTATCAGCTCATCTGAATTCCGCCTGCTTAAGTTTGAAGTTTGTAAGTAGGTTGCTGAGGAAACTAGGCCACTCCTCCTCCAGCACCCTTCAGACATGATATTTCTCCATCCTCATCCTCAGCTGACAAGGCCTAGCACCCAGTTCTTATTCACCCCATTACACAAATACATACATAAACATGCCCAGTCTACTCCAGACGTGACAAGTTGAAAGGGAAACTTAAAACTGTCATAATGGATGTGTCTAAATTTGGCAGAACATTTTGTTTCACTCTTAAAAGATCTTTACACCTGTATGCAGTAGGGATGGGCACAAGTACTGAGTACTTGAAAGTGATAGCAATGACACAAATTGTGTAACCTGACAATTTCTTATAAACAGTTTTAAACTATTACTTTTTTACTTTTTTAAAGTAATTGAAAACACTTTCTTTTACAATGTACTGCTTAAAATCTATTCACACACTTTAAAAAATATTTCTGTCTGAGTTTTCTCCTTTGCAGATATAAGAAGACAACCTCTCCCTTAACCTCAATTATCCATCTCAAATGATCAATCTAATCAAGGCCAACACACCTTCTGAAAACAGCACCTGTGTCTTATCAAATTTGGTCGCGTCACTGTTGTGATCTGCAGTGTCATGACTAATTTATCCAGCCTCTTTCACTCAGCTAAATAACGCTAGCCTCTGAACCTACGCTTGTTTCTGAAGAGAGATCAGTTACACATGTAGTTCTCTGTAAAGCGATACGTCAGCTCATGCTAATATCCTAGTACACACATTTTCAGGCCAATCTCATCATAGCAATGTGTAACATAGCAACGTTGATTGATCTTTGACCCTAGCTGCAGCCTAGCATCACCCGGCCTTTAGCCAGTGATCGAATATACTGACTGGCTTTTAATGAAACCACAGACAGTCATTGATCTTAATCAAAGCAGGTTCAGTTACTGCTACAGATCTGCGGTTAGAGCACTAGCTAACACCTGATGTTTCTCTTAGGTCAACCACAGGCTTCAACAGCCTTAAACTGGCATGTAATTGGCAATGACAGTTTCCGTCATCTGCCAGTGTCTTATCAGTGGTCAGTCAGATTGCACTTATTCACGGCAGTGCGGCTCATTTAAGACATTGTGCACCTTCATGCATATTTGAAAAACTGGCAGACTCAATGGAACCCACACCGGGTCTCAATCACATGATCCAAAATCCACTCTGCCTAAAGAATTAAACGTGCCAGAGGATGATGATGTCATGACAGAACATTCTAGTATTGCGGTTCTCCTGAGAGATCAAGGGACCAGCCAAAACTAATGTGAATTCAGGGAACATAAAGCTGATTTGCATTTTTCAGACATGTTTCTTGAGTCCAAACCAAGACCAATTGCTCACAAGTCTAATTTAAATACCTTTTAGTAATATTTCTTTGCTTCCTGCTTTTAAATATTAAAGGTGGTTGTTTTCTAGAATTACTGTATTCACTTCAGTGAGTGACTATTCAACTCAATGACTTATATGTGATTACTTTTTGCAATGCAATTTTAAGTAGAAGCCTTATAGACATACAAGTGGGTTTAAGTGGGTTAATTATAAGCAGCAGCCAATTTAATAATCATTTGATATTTATTTTAATAATGGTTTATAAATAAGTAATTTTCATATGTTTGAACTAAATATATAAATGAAATAATTTTAAAGTCATTCCAAAGTCAAGACTGACAAGACCAGCATAGAATTAGAAGTAGTCACATGACAATCACATGACAAAATTACAGCAGTTTATGATGCGTAACTTCCTGCTTTTCTTTGAGTTTTTCTGTGAATATGCAAAATACAGGCAAAAGGTGCCTCTGCCCTCTGATTGGCTGACCAACTCTCTGCAGCCCATGGTCATTTTTTATCAGTTTACAGTGACTAGCACTATTACACAGACAGGTGTAATATTTTAGGCCACATTATTCAGTCATATCTGTCAGGTAAGAGGGGCATTTACACTAACAGTTTAATTAGAATAGAAATAACCTAACCAGAGTGTTTGAAAAATGTGAATACAGGTATTGCAAGCACAGCAGAAGAGAAAGATTAGAAAGAAAAAGTGCTTTTCAGTGGTGCACTGCAAGACGCATGTCTCACTTGCATAGCGTCGCAGCCTCTCAATGTGACATGATACATTCTGTGAATTTGAATATGCTAATTCTTAACAATGCAATTAGTTGCCAAGGTGACAGAATAAAACTGAAGGAAGACTGCTGTGTTATGCGGCAGTATATTAGAGACATTTGTCTCTTCTGTCTGATCTTCTACTTCTGGTTAAGACATTAACCGTGAAGAAAATGGGGCAGAGGGCGTTTTCTGTCTCCTGTTGTCCTTAAAGAGAATTTTTCCTGACATGTGAAATCATTACCATGATGACTTCAGTATCCAGGGTCTCGAACACTGGGAACAATCAATACCTGTCGCCATGGTGATTTAAACAGCAGGGATCCCGAAACCCTTTTATTCACCGTATTACTGCCTCTGTCATCTGTAATCAATGATGTGTCGTGTCATTCACTCATTCTGTGATGTGTGCGTCTGTGTCCACAGGCCTACGTCTGCAAGTGTCTGGGTGTGCATGCGTGTGTGGTGCGTTTAAAGTAGTCAAAAGCCACAGCCGGTGCCCCTTTAATGGATTCTCATCGATCCAAATGGAAAACGTTCCAGCTTTGCTACACTCTGGCACCTGATGTCTTTTATCTGCCTCACGGACCTTTTTCATTTTTTTATGTCTCTCTCTTTCTGCTCATCACCGGCTATCCATCTTTCTCTCTTCACCTACTTTTCTCACTGAAGAGGGTGCATGAGAGTGTCTGTCTGTGTCTGTTTTGTGTCTCTGTGGTTTGGTACGGACTACATCACGCAGACGGTGCTGATCTGAAATAAGCTTTGCTGAGTCATGGCACTCAACAAACTTTTTCCAGCATAAATACTGGGGTTTTTAAATGAAACAAACTTGACTTGTGATGTGTGTGCAGTTAGGTTTTGGTCATAATTGTGCAGACCGTTACTGGTGTCTGCATTTAAATTACTTAACTGGCAAACTACTGAAATAAGTGGAAAATATTCAACTTTGTGGCATCTGTAAACAAATTATGCTAATCACACAAAAAAGTTCTTCTTAGCTACTTTTAATCAGCAGGTTTAATCAGTTCGGTGTGACTTTTAGTGGATAAAAGCAGTTTCCTGGCAGAGGAACCATCTATTTAGTTCATCAATATGCACATATCTCACAAAGTTTGGCTGGAAATACAGTTTGTATTTATTTTTTGGGATGTTTTATTCCTTGGAAAGATTGTACTGCTAAATGCCACTTGTGTTAGTATTTTGTTTCATATATATACTTGACAGCATTGATTCTGCTGTCCAACATTGATCATTTTGCTGTCCAAACTGACTGACTAACTGTGGGACTCTGACCAGTGCAGTTATAAGTTGTTTCTCCAGTTCACCAGTTTTTTGCTGTTAATCAGTTTAGTTAACCAACAGGCTCAAGTCGTCCATTATGGTTAACTTCTATGTGAGAAAGGGTGGGTTGTAACAGTAACATGCAATGCAATTGTCTTAGTAGACCCATGAATTTTTAATTAATCCAACTCTGAAGTGACAATGGGAACCCAATTAAAACCTGGCTGCTCATACCAATACTCAACAGCCAAACAATTTCAGACAGGAGCCCCTTGGTATATACGTCCAGAAAACTTGTCTTGTCTGGCAAAGTCTGTCTGTGTTTAACCCCTCCCCCAGGCTTTGTGTGTAACTGAAAGCTAATCAATTGAAAAAAATCTGTCTGAAACACACATACACACACATACATCTCTAGTTTCCCCCCTCTGACCTCTATTCATTGATAGAGGAAGAGCTCGAAGGAGTGAGAGGAAGAAAGGAAGAGAAAGAGAGAGCATGAATGAGGCTTTTAATAATGCAACAAAGACCAAGCACACCTGGGGGTGCTGGGGCCACAGCAGGATCACAGCTGCAGTGAGGAGACACACTCCTGACTCTCATAAAACTGGACCTCAGAAGCTGTTGTGTAGGTTCTGAGGGATGTACCTGGATTTATGTTTGTAGTAAAGCTCATTTGATTGGCTGCAGAAATGCAAATGTTTTGTGCCATTAATGTTTAATCTGCTCTATCAGCAATCAACATACATCATCACTGACACCTTTTGTATTAGTGTTACCACTGGAAATAACCAACACACACACACTTGTTTTGATATTATTGTGAGGCCTTTTATTGACTTTGGAGTAAGCTAATTAAATTTGCTGTGTCTGAGTAAAAACAACAAAACCTGAACCACTCATACACACACACACATGCATAACAGGGTCAATAACACATTCTAATTACTGACAAACTAAGACAAACTATATCATTAGTAAACACACAAAAATACCCAACCTGACTGTGGAGAGGTGTTGAGAGGACAGGTCTGTAATTAAAGAGCTTCTGTGTGCAAGTGTGTGAGAGAAACTTCCTCTCCTTCCTTGTCACAACATTTCAGCATCACAGCATGAAATACAACCGAGTGTGTGATCTTATATGTGTGTGTGCGTTTGCCTCGTCTCACATCTCTGCCCTGTTTAGACTGCTCTGACCTGCATTCAGACAAGTGTCAGTCTCTCTCTCTTTCTCTCTCTCTCTCTCTCTCTCTCTCTCTCGCTCTCTGTTGCCTGTCTATGGAAAGTGCAGTAAGTAGTAAATTATTTAGGATCTCATTCATTATATACAGTATATATATATACACAGTATATATGTATAAACGCATATATTTGTGTGGGGGTGTATACACACATACAGCCATTATGAGCTCTGGTATAGCCCATGAATATTTTAGTTAATTTACCGTCATCCGTTTAAGTGCTAATATACTGCTTTTTATGTAAATTAAGCTTTTTATCGATTGCACCTTGTAAGACTCAGCACTTTTTGTGCTGTTACCTGTGAACAGTGAGCGGTAAATGGAATGTCGATTATAAGAGACATTTGTGCACAGCTTAGCTATCATGGCAGCCTAATTAATGAAATAATGATCATTCAATGAAGGAAATTATTATGTTGGTACATTAATGCATTTGGGAGGCAAACACATTTTTGCCATTTTAAACAGCTGATTCAAGCGCTTGGATCACAGGGGCAGCTTGATGAAAAATGTCTCATTCTGTGGTACTTTTCTGGATCCTAACTAAGCATTGAGATCTGGCCTGCAAGATGGGAACTGCATAAAGCAAATAACACTCAGCACTAACCTTTTGGGCCATTACCCGATTTGCATAATTTCTTTAATGAATATCGTGTGCAAATAAACAACGCTATCGATTCGCCCTCAGTAAGCCGCAAACACAGATAAACAATTCTTATCTTATAGTAAAGGGAGAAGAGAAAAATGTCAAGCAACACTTTAAGCACATTTGCTGTCTGTAAAGAGGTTGGAAACCCAGTGACAGAGAGTCAATATCAGCAGCTGTGAATAACTTCGCCATTTTCTCTTCCTGTCCATCCGTCTCCTTCCTGCTCCGTCTCGTTCTACTCTCAACCGTCTTTTAAGAGACCCATTAAACAGCAGGACAGAGAGCAGATTGTTGCTGTGGATTGTGATGACGTTGATGTAAGTAACTGAAGCTCTTATAGTTAAAGAGACCCAGGTGAAAACTAAAACATGGTTAGGATTCTGGATGTGTGTCCAAACTCCACATTCCTCTGCTGTCTTATTGACATGTTCCGTGCAAAGATGGTTTAATAGTTTCTACTTGAAAAGTCAAAAGGAAAAAGTCCAAAAGAAAAAAGTAATCGTAGGATGAAAGCAGTTCTGGCTGTTTCAATTGTCTCAGAAAACAAACAATTTTACTTTCACGCTCATGTTTTTAATCTGTTTTAATCCTTTTTATATTTTGTGAACAGCTGCAACCAGGTGATATTTTTATGAAACGATTTCAATCAGCTCAGAATAGATTAGCGCTGACATTTAACCAAAATGTGTTTGCTAATTTAGTCAAAGGCTTTAGAGAGCCCAGACTGTCCTGGCACTGGACCAGATTGGAACAGAACCGCACTGCTAGGAACGTTAAGACAATCTGATAGAACCGGCCCCTATTAACCTAGAAGAAGACAGACAGCATATCTGAAGGAGAACAATGGGCTGCTGACCACCAATGAATTATGGGTAAAAACTCATGCAGTGGTTTCCTAAACACACTGAGATTAACCGCCTTAGCACCTTATTTGCTTTGAT
This sequence comes from Yasuhikotakia modesta, assembly GCA_036877545.1. Classification (NCBI taxonomy): domain Eukaryota; kingdom Metazoa; phylum Chordata; class Actinopteri; order Cypriniformes; family Botiidae; genus Yasuhikotakia; species Yasuhikotakia modesta. The sequence goes on from JBAJNP010002557.1 coordinate 39,168, forward strand.
AAATCTGATTGGCTGTGAAATGCTTTGGCACTCTGAGACAATTTTCAGGAATCCATTCAATTGTTTTCATCTGTATTTATACACGCAGTGTAAACTCAGTCATAATCTCCTTCTGAATGGTATCATTCATCACAAGCTCCACAAGTTTGTTTCCTATCCAATTACAGCCAACAGGACATTGGTAGAGCAAAACTATTTTCTAGACTAAATAATGGAATTGTCTTTATGTCTGTGTATGGGAGACTGTTAGCCAATCAGAATCAAGCATTCAACAGCGCTGCAGAGCAAAAACAAAATATCAGTACATAAAACATATATCTTGTAATTTTAAAGAAAAAAGAATGTTTAGTGAATGGTTTAATGCCTTATCAACAGTGCCCTATGTTTGTACAAATAACACAACCAGTATTATTGCACAAATAACATGAAATAGAGAAATAAAAACGGCTTAGTTCAGTCAGACTAATTACATGTCGGCTTTATGTTTTACTCTATTTTTCTGCACAAACAAAATCCCAAATATAGCCAAACCCAAACACACACATTTTCTATACAGGAATTTCTGTTGCTTTTAGATAAACAATCTTTATATAGCTATATATAGATTCTATTTTGCATTTAAAAAGTTAAATGTTCCCAAAGAAAGGCTGATATATTTAGCAAACTTCTACAAGCAAATTTGTATAGAAAGTAAACAGATATTTACAAGTTTCTGGAAAAAGTTCTCCAGTCAGACGGGTAAACAGAGATTACATACTGTCTCCAGTTTCTTCTCTTTAAACAGAATCACTGCTATTACCTGCTATTATTGCTCTCAGTATTCCAACCTGCTGAAAACCATTCGTTCTCAATTTCCTTCTTTCTCTCTGTCTATCTCTGTCATGCATTTTACATGAAAGTAAAGTAACGACTGTTTGAGTTTCAGCTCTTTTATCTTAGTTGGACTGGACAGACGTTTTCTCTGACTGTTCTATTGGTCCACTTTTTCTTCCTCTCTCTCAGTCTGGCTTCAGCTATAGGCGGTATCTGCATTCTGTAGCAGTGGTATAGTTTTCCTTGATTATGTTCTATTGTTAGTGCTCTGCCAATGCAGTAATCCTGTATGTGTGTGTCATGGTTTAGCATAAATCCAACAAATGAATGTTTGAGTTGTGTTGGATTTACCTGCATGAATGGATTATGTGTAAATTATTTGATCTGAGATAAATCACAGGGTTTAGAGCAACAATACAATGTGACTATAACTGAATGTAAGCTGACTTTTTCATTACATTTTACAGAAAATGAAGTGCTAATGGAGAGTCTATGATAACAGCTTCACACAGATTCATACAGATTAAGTCTCTAGGCTGCCAGTGTGACAATTATGATTCTTCTCTGCAATACCTGTAAGAGGAAACATGTTATAATTTGGAATTTAAATGACTGATATGGCAGCATTTTGTAAAATATACTATATTTATGAATAAGTTCTGGATTATTCAGTTTTGATTTGGTTTGAGTTGATGACTACAGTTATGACATTTGAGAATGCAGGTTTGGAACAGACGTAACTTTAAGTTTATAGTGTTCATCTATTAGTCTGTGTTTTTTGTTTGTGAAGTATGTAAAGTTTATTTATTAAGTAAACACCAAAAAACTGGAATCTGGAGTCAAAGTTATGCTATTTGCACTTATGGTCTCATAGAATTGTTGTCACAAGACTGGCAACACACACTTAATGAAGAATCAATGACTTAATTGTCAGCTAATGTCTCCTATTAATATTGAAGGAACAGGCAATTTGGAGCTTGTCAGTATAATACAGACGGGTGTCTTTATATCAGCTCAACCGATAACAGTCAGAGTTACTGCCAGCAGATTACAGTTAGACACACCTTCCCTCAAGACATTAGAAGCTCTAATTGGAGATACACAGATATCCGTGTATGTGAGAACTGTGAAATAAAAAAACACCTTTGTAAAGAAGTGACACTTGTGGAGTGTAAAACAGGTGTGTGTGTGTTCTGAGGGTATAAACAGAAGTGTGAGATCAGCCTGAAATAGCAATTGTAGAGAAAGATTACATCATTGTTATTCTCACATATCACAGATATGAGAGTGTGTGTGTGTGTGTATGCAGTGAGGAACAGAGAGAGAGGGTCTTTTATAATCCATGAGGCTTTACTCCTGCCGTATGCATTATTGAGGATGCATAGATTAACTTTTCAATCTCCACATGCTTCCTTACAACTTTTACTGTCATTTTCTTAGCACTTGTTAATATTTATGCATTCTGCCTCAAACAGAGCGCCATTCTTCACTGCGTCATTGCTCTTGTACGGCATCATTACTATCCAAACACACACGCTAATAGCTGCCAAAACCACTGAGATTAATATGCAGTTCCTGGAAAAAATATCTGTATGTTTTTCATTATTTAACAAGCCAAACTGTAAGCTGTGTTTGTTTATCAGAATTTTGTAGCAACAAAAACATTTCGTAGAAACGAATTTGTTAGGTTTCAGATGGTTAAACAATTGATAAATTGTTTAGAATTAGGAGAAGATACTTGGTTTGATGTTTTGTTAAATATTGTAGTGAGGTTTTTTTTAAGTAAGACTTCATGCATGAATGACATCATTGAGATTATAAATGGCATGGAAATTATGATGGCAGTAAATGGGTGACTGATGGATTAGATTTACCAGCATCTATTCAGTTACAACATCAAATATGACTCTAGCCAAGATCAGTCAGTGCAGAAGATTATGTGGAAAAAGCTGCTCTCTGCTTCATCTTTGTAAAAGCAAATGAAATGATGGGATTGTTTAAAGATTTCTAGCTTTAAAGGGAAGGACTTCATGTCCTGAATCAAAATACTGCTGTTAGTACAATGTGAGCGTGGGACAGTGTAAAACAGGTGCAGAGAACACACACCAAATAATAAATAGTCAACAGTGAAAAAGATGTTACAAAGATTAAAAAGAAATTGAAAATACAGTCATATCTGCTCAGAAAGAAGGTATTGAAGGAATAAAAAGATGATGGATGTATCAATAAATAATGGATTCTATCCAGCAAAAAAAACAAGTGCTCTGTAAAGTTAGTCTTGAGAAAAAGTTGAGCATCATTTGTTTTCAGATGCTACTTGATTAAATTTAATGCAATAGGACTTATTTACTTGAGATGCAAAAAGTGTGTAAATACATGGGGTTTATTAAGCCACTGTCTTCATGAGGACCGTAGGCTGCTACCCATAATGTAAAAGATCTATCAGAAGGGTAAGAGCAGGTAAGTTTCAGTTAAAAGAAACGTAAGTGGGAAAGAAATAAGAAGCAGAGAATGAAAACGGTTCACAGAGGTGAACACACTCTGAATTGAATGGTTTCAGTATGTGGTTACAGCCTCTGTTTAACTGAACTGCAGAGCAATCGCTTGACTTTTACTGATGAAAAGGGAATGAACTGTAGTTTTTCCTCCATGGTTTTATGTTCCTGTTAGGTCAGCAATTCTGTGAATATTCATAATAGCATGGCTTTTAGTGAAACATTTAGCTAAATTTTAACATTTAAGCTTTTATCAGAACTGAAAAGCCTGTGATGGACCGGAGTGGATTTAAAGTGATCCTTTGCCACAGTTGACCCCCTTTAAAATCCACAAAGTCTTTGTCTCAAAAATCAAATGGCTCCTGGACTGCTGTATGGGATAACTGCCAACTATGTGTACCAAACTCCCAGATTACTCAAATCATAAGCTGTCCATTTCAGTAATCAGGTATTCAGCCATGTCATGCAAAGATTACTGCCGGACTCATGCTAAGCACAGAATGTTACAGGTCAGCGCTAACATTATTATGATTCCGCTTTAATTTTCATTGTATGTTACCTGTTTTTTATGCTTTGTACTAGAGGCTAAACTGTGGTTTGGTACTGCAGTTCCCTTTACAGTGTAGAAATATAATATGTATGCATTTAATACACTGTAAATAACTTTTAAAAATGCCTTTTAAATTCATAAATGTAAATGTAATGCCAACAGTGCAGATAACACACATAACGCCACCTATTTGATGTGTTTGTTGTTTTAATCTGGAAGATATAATTTGCAGAGTATTTGCTCATCTGCAGGACATCACTAAAACATCCCTGTTGGGTGTTAGAACAACACTGAGCAGATGTTTTCTTGACATGTATGATTTTGAATGTGTGGGAATTGCTCTTTTCAAGATGTTTATTAGATGCACACAAATTTGATGCACAAAACAGAACAAGAGGCTTTCCAGATGATGCACTGCTTTGTAGAAAGATCCAGGCTACGCTCTTGTGTTTGCTGAGAGATAGAAAGAAATGTCACATCTCGAATACCAAGCAGTGGCCGAACATGTCTGATCTCTGCCACGCTAGCGCTAACGGTAACAACACTGTCTGACAGAATTATATCTGAAGAGGAAATAGGATAAGACACGGTTATCTTTGCATTCAGCGCAAGGGCAATACAATTCTAGCCTGTGCCATTTTCCGAACCCATCTTCTCCCATGGGCCTGCTAGTGGATATGAAGCGCTGTGTGTGCTAAGCTCTGTCAGACAGCGATAATAATCATATTTATCTGTCCTTCTATCAAGACGCATTTAATTTAAAACTTTTGTCTGTGAGGAAGCCTCATTTAAAAGCTAAATATCTGACAAAGACGCTGAGAGGTAAATGCACAATAGGTCAGAAATATTAGCGGAACACTTATACCTCATTACAGAGAGAAAGAGCGAGAGAGTGAAAGAAAGAAAGACAAAAGGAAGAAAGGGCTAGGATGTGCTATTTTTAGCCACTTATCCTCATTAGCATGTTCTTAACTCTCAAAGAGCATGAATCTGAAACAAACATCCTCAAAATCCCACCGGCCCTCTGGGGAAATGTGCTGCTCTGCAGAAAACGGAAAAGAAGAACAAATTTAAGAGTGCAAACATTCCACAGATTGGGCAATCAAATGTCCCTAAATGCTGACTGGGGATCAGTTACTGTACCCATAACAACATTAGAATATGCATCATGCTTTCATTAACAGTGACCCTGGATCAGTTCTCCAGCTGTGATACAGCAGGACAGATTCAGCGGCAGATTAAGAGAGCAGTTATGGAAGAGAAGCTAGCGTGAGGAGTTTGAAACTGGATGTTCAGAGACAGCAGTGATTACAGCAGCAGTAAGAACAGAGAATCACAATGTTTGCTCTGCAGATTCACTGAGGTTTCTGTGGGCTGTGTACCAAATCAGCCTTCAGCTTCTCAGGATTCAGAGGATTCTGGGTAAAGACAATCTTATACACGTGCCTAGATTTTGATCTGATGATTTTGATCTATAGTGCCATATATACTGTATGAACATTAAACATTAAATGTTTATAATTTATTGTTAATTAAACAGTGAATAAATCAATTAATTCAATTATTTAAATTTAAATATTACAAATAAATATAAAGGTTACACATAAGTCAAAATTTTAACTTAATATGAAACCAATAGTTTGGCTCCTGGCTGCTGATTGGTCAATAAATCTTTCTAGCCACAAGAACTAAGTAGCATTAACCTATATTTCAGAAAAAACATTGGGTTCGTCACAATCTGTCAGGTGCAAAGAACAGTGTCTGACAGCGAAACAGTCAAAGCTGAGTGAGGAATTTGAATTTTATGTAAATTTCTGTTAGCAATAACAGTATCAACAGCTATGCAGACACACACAAGCAAAGCAAACTGCCTATGAAGAAAAACTCAAGACCTTCTGTGAATCTTTGCTGAACAAATGAGAAAAAAACGGAGAGTTTACAACTGCGCAAACATGTGCTGACTGTGAAACATGAACAGTGAATGAATAAATGAGTTCATTTCTAACAATAACACAGATGAGGCAGATATTTTTTCTTTTATCTAGGATTTGTCCTCTTTAATATGGAGTAAACAGGGGCTCCCCAAATACTCTTTCCTGTATGCAGTTAAACTCCCCTGTCTGTGGGGGGTGATGTTGAGACCTTCAGTTCAGTTTAGTTAAGTATGAAAGGGCAAGAACCTGTTTGTACAGTTTTATATCAGTCAACATTGTTATAATATGATTTGAAAAACTTTGAAAACAATTTGAAAACAATCTCTTTCTAGCTTGTGTTTATTTTTATCTGTACTGGACATAAATTATTTGCCCACTTTTTATTTGTTTTTTATGTTTATTTCTGTGAAGTGTGTGAAGTTGGACAAACAGAAATAATAATTCGCTGGTCCAGTAAAGCAGCAGTATGAGAGTAAACTGGAGTGACATGTTTATTTAAATTAAACATTAGTTTTATGTTTGTTTAATGTTGTTAATATGCTACTGAAAGATTTTGCTCTCATTCCCAAACGCTCCCAGTTTCACAAACCTGCTTTTCTCTGCAGATGAAATTATGCACCCGCTTCCACTGGCAGTGTCATTTGAATACTTGGGCTACGGTACGTTTAGTCTTTTCACGGCATCAAACCCACTATACCTGACACATGAGAGAACAAGACTCTGCTTGTGATGTTTCTGTGGTTTCCATGGTAACCATCTTAAGCAAGCCTTTTGCTAGTCGTTGCATTGTTTGGAGTATTTTGAATGTGTGCATGTGTGTGTGTGTGAGTGTGTGATGGTGTTTGAAAAAGGTAATGAAAAAACAGTAGGAAAGATGGGCAGAGAAATGAAGGATGAAGAGTTTCCCAGACAGTATAAAAAGAAAATAGGACAGGGATGAAGAAAGTGAATTGAGCAAACAGATGGATGAAAAGCGACAGCTTTGCTGTTCCCAGATCTGTGGCCAGCCTGAAATTTTCTCTTCATAATGTTTTAAGCAGCATCAGAACAGGGCAGACTGACCTTGGATCAGTGTATTATTTTCTATTCCAGCTGTACGCTCCTTGCAGCTGTCTGGAAGTCAGGGTTAATGTGCGTTCTATAAATAAACAGAGTTTGGCATTTGATCAACATCTCTCAGAGTTATGTGATCTCCACAGGGCTCTAGTCATTATGAGACCACAGACAGACAGGAACAAAAGCAGGTACACAATAATACACGCACACACCCTCTCCTCATCTCTCGGAAAGCATGACAAAACGACCAAAGCCCCTGTGGGAATCCCTGTTGCTAGGACATGAGAGATTACCAAGCAATCAGATTTACAAAATGACATAATAGCTTTATGGAAGAGAGAAACAGTAAAAGAGGCAGAGAGCGAGGACAAAAAATGACAGTTTGTCTGTCTTGAGGGAGCCGCGCTATTATAAGGAGACGTAATGCGTGAGACGTATCTCCATCAGTTTGTAAACCCACAGGATGATAAACGCCTCACACGTCCTCTCATGCACTGAGAGTCTCAGCACCTCTGCGCAACTCCAGGCCTCTGTGCGATTATAAAGGATCAGTACAGGCCCTTAGGGGATATTTGTTTTTTTTCCTCATCTCTTGATATAATCCCTGATGCATAAACAGCCAGTCTCAGTCCAGATAGCAGGACAGTAAAGCAATAGTGTTACAGTGTATTCAGAATTATAATATATTCATTATATTCAGTGTAGCATTATGTAATTCAGATAGCAGGACAGTAAAGCAATAGTGTTGCAGTGTATTCAGAGTTATAATATATTCATTATATTCATTGTAGTGTTATGTAATTCAGACTGCGGGACGGTAAAGGAATAGTGTTACAATATAAATAAAATCTAAATAAAAACACTATGACATCTACAGGTTATGTATAGAAGTAAACAATAAGGTAAAGATCAAACTTGGCATGCAGTCAAGACCTTCACAGGGTCTTTAAAATGTCAATAAGAGTGTTGCCCTGAAAGTGTTCTGTCTCAAGTTTACGTTGCTTCCTCTTATCTGAGGCCAAAAGCTCATTACTCTAAATCATATAGGGAAAGTTAAATCTTAAGAAACAGGCATTTGTGAAAGTGGCTGTCCGGGGGTGATATTTAACAGCATTCTAAATCATCAGATGCTGAAGGAG
>JBAJNP010002558.1:0-47121 GCA_036877545.1 Yasuhikotakia modesta
AACACGTCAGCTCGCAGTGTCGCTTTTTTGGTTTCTTTTCCTCCGACCAACATCAGAACAATGTTGCGTGTAAGCTTGTAAAAACCGCAGTTATGTGGACGAGTCACACGTGTGATCCGTATATTAGCTTAAGTGCGCATTTCATAGACAGCGATTGAAATCTGAAGAGTAAATGCTTGGAAACGGCATATTTTACCGAAGACCACACAGGGTAATTTATTGCACAAACCTGACTGATGCTCTGGTCTCATGGGTCTGAATGAAAACAACCAGGTCTGCATCATCACTGACAGCGGGCGAATATAGTGAGAGCCACGTCACCTAATACATATGCGCTATTGTGTTTTTACACTTAATGTTTTAAGACAAAAAAAGAAACTTTTGTTTACATGTTTTTGACTGCTAAAGCTAATATAATTTGCCTTAATAATGTGGATAAATAAAAAAAAACTGGTTAAATGTAAACTTTTATACTTGTCTTTTAAAAAATAAAATAAAGTTTAAAATGTCAATAATTATCGATACCGATCAATATGAACTATTATATCGTGATAATAATAATTTTTTGGTCATATCGCCCAGCCCTAGTTTTCTAGACAATGTTGCGAGGGGCTTCACAGCTTTTGCACAAGTGCAGTAACTAAAACTGATCTGGAAAATGTTATTTTTATAAAGCAATTTGAGCTTGAAGAATTTATGATACTGTTCATGTCAGATTTAATAGTTGGTCTGAAATATGTTTTATTGTGACCTTAGTCAGCAATTCTAGAGAGATCTGTCTTCCCTCACGACTGCCTGGCAGCAAAAATGGCTGCTGAGTATGGAAACTTCCTTAAAGAGTCATTGATCTGTAAAACATGGAGGGTTTGTATGGTTACTCTTTCTCATGCAATTACAATAAATGGGATATTCAATCTACTAACATGTGCAATATTCAAATTAAATGACAGCTTTGTGGTAAAAAAAAGACAGATGTAAGTACTTATTAACTGAAGTGTTGGCATTCGCACTAGCTCTCTTTGGCAAGTTGTGCCAGTGATGTCCGATTTGTGAACGAATCGTTCTTTTTGTGTTGCATATGAAAGTAATATGATTTTGGAACGACATGAATGTGAATAACTAATCACAAAAATCTTCACTTGTTGGCTAGGCTACTTTTTGAGTAAATAAAGTGATTCAAAGCAGATCACTATTAACTTGATCTATCCTGATACAGAAGGATATCACGTTTTCATTTTATTAATATGTATATTTCATCATATTAACAATATGACTATATAATATAAATAATATCATGATTTATCACTTCACAAAAGTTGTAAAGATGTCAGTTCTGATGCCAAAGGCACTGACTGACTGACACTGGCCTTTGAGATCTGGATTTGCATTCCTTTTTTTCAGTGCTTTTTTTTCTAATTTAAAAGTGATGTGTACCTTGAGAATTCCAAAGCATCTTCTACAGATCTTCTCATTATTATGCATTGGAAATCTCTTTTACAGGGCAACATATGAATTCAAAGTATTTTATCAAAGGCAGAATCTTCGTATTGCTGTATTGTACATGCATTATCTTGGCCCGTATGGTAATGCTTTCTTTAAAAAGATCCCGTTTTCCCCCTGAAAATACACAAAATGTATTTTAAGTTATGATGTCATGAAAAGACTAGGCCAATGGGACATTTTCTCCAGTCATTTTTTTTACCACTTTTGCTTAAAAGAAGATCCACGTCTTTGACATTTTAACCTGTTCCCTCAGCAGTATTAACACCATTTAATAGGGCAATAGGGACAAGGCAATTTACGGGCAGTCAACATGACTGATGCCAAATTGTGGTATTATTTTTATTAAGGGACTAAAATGCAATTTTTAACAGTTGTCAGAAGAAAACACAGCGATGACAGATGATTTGTGCTAGTCCAGGATATGCTTTTGAAGTGACTGAAGTGACATATGTCAGATTTAAGTATCTTACAAGAGACTTTAGGATTGAATCAAAGGCAATAAATTCCAAACTTGGCCTTAATTCTGGCCATCTGAGAAAACAGCTGCTAATGTTACGATGCATTTCCCTTTTGAATTACAATTAGGAAATAAAAAGCATACAAGATACAGCCATGTCCTTAAAGACTACAGTGCTCTTTGAAAAAAACAGGGGTTAACTGGCTTAATAAATGTCACAACGGTGCAAAAAGAATTTTAAACTCCTTAGCTCATGCATCAAACTTCACCAGAGTTTGAACTCCCACCCCACATATTGATCTGGAAGACTCTGACAGCCACCTGACCACAAGGTGAAATACATTTGTATACTTGTCACCAATGTTTTGTTCTGTAACAACAAATAAAACCTTTTGTCTTCTTAATATATATGGATTTTTTTCCACTATCATCACCATCCAATCATTGATTGAACAATCATTTTATGACCCATGATGGTACAGGTTCTAATTTATCTCATAGTCTTCAGTCTCATAGTATACATATATACCTTTATGTTTACACTTTGAACTTTTAGTCATTTTTCCTTTTCTTCATCTGTCAGGAAGGTTCCACACGATATGTATAAAAGCTTGATTATTATATGTGACACAATCATCTGTCATTGTCACTCTCTTCTTTCAGAGACGATTAATGAATCAATAATCTTGACTCCAGGAAAACATGATCAGGATATTAGCCACCTCAGTAATGTATAAATGAATAAGCCCCTAGATCTTAAAGAGGTCAAAGTGTTTGGTTAGTCCTGCATGAAACCAAATGTTCTTAGTAAGAGACGTCAACGAACCAGCCTTAAGATGTTCAACAATGTTTTAGCATCTCAAACTTTTATTTGTATGAGGGTCAGACTGACATTGTGGGCACATTTATTACCTCAGTGTCTGACATGGCTCACAGCCCAGCTTATGGCTGCCACCACTGCGGTTTTGGTCAGAACTGATAATTTTGGTGAGGGCTTAAAGCAACAGAAGCAAAAATCACATACAAGAAAGTACAGTTACGACAATTAAAGAACATTTGATGATGACATACAGGCATCTTTCTTATCCTTGGGGCGGTTTTCGATAGTGACTCTGCTTTGATGGAAAAGCATAGTTTGGGTGGCAGGTGCATCTGCACTCCTCCCCCGTCTGCTATGATTTATCTGGCAATTTTGCACATCTGGAGCAGTAACTCACGTGAGATATGAAAGTGCTAAATAAAGGGATTATAATGCAAGCATGTCTCAAAACAATGAGTTTCAAATTGAGTCACTTCCCAGCTGGATCATTAAACTGATATAGAAGCAGATTTTTTAGGTAGGTCAGGGAAGGAAACATCTGAAATTGTACACTTAGACAACGAAGAGAGCTGCAGGCTTTGGCATTAAATAACACAAAGGAGTCCCTAATGAACAACCCGAAAAGCAATGAGCCTTGTTAAGCAAAGAGCTAATTATGAGAGATTGTTCACATACTTGGCAGACAGAGTGAAAACGAGTGAGAAATTTTGCAACGTTAAGCAGGACAAAAGATGATCAGCAGTTTGATACAGGAGGTCAAATGGACTGATGACGTCACATCTTCCTATTCTTTTGGACCCCATGTTGGAGGCAGTGTAGTCTCATTCAAAAGGCTCATTTGCATGAAGAACAATAACTAGCAAGATAACTACATTACCATCCACACCAACAGATAACTAGCATTATGTTTATTCACATAACTGCATTATGCAGTTTCACTGTAAAGGTTGGCTGTCAATGTTTTATCATTTATCAGCTGGGAAAAAAAAAATCAAAAACTGTAACTCTGTATTTTTATCATTATAGTTAAGGTGATTTTCCTTAAATATAGAATATTTTTTAAAACCTTATAATTCTTGGTGTCAACAAGACTTAAGGTACAGTATTTAAAAATGTATACCACACTATTACTTTTCTTGCTGCTGCTACGATTTTGCTGCTAGTGTGTGTTCAATTGTACATTAAAGGGACAGTTCACACAAAAAAATCAAAACTCATTTTCTGTCATTTCCAAACCAGTGTGACTTTCTTTTTGGAAGACGAACAAAGATATCTGACAGAATGTTAGTAACTGACAGCCTCAGTCACTATTCAATTATATTTTAGGGATTAAACGGCACCATTAACAATCTTTAAACATGTTCTGTGACAGAAAGAATGTCACATGGGTTCAGAACAACATGAGATGAAAGAAATGACGCAAATGATGACAGAAGGGTGAAGCTCCCTTTAGGGTGAGAGTGAGAGCTTGTTATTTACCATACTCTAATGTAATGATATAGAATAAATTCTTTCTGTTCATGCTTAGCTACGCTTCAGAGTGAAAGAGAATTTTTTTGGCACTGTACAAAGACAGCCAGACTGTGTCAGCATAAATTAGCACTCAGGGCTGTAGTTAGCATTCTTGGCAGTGCCAAGCCAACATGCATATTCTCAAGGTAACATTGAATCGAGGTAAAGAGATTCTCATTTATAGCTTCACTGCCCCCTTTCTTTTCTTTCTAAATCTAGTAAATACAATTTCTGACATGTTCCGGAGGGTTTGATATTTGTGCTGACGTCACAGAAATCCAGTTAATGTGCTTTTCATTTAATAATTTTACTCACTGTTCTGTCAGTAAGAGAAAAAAAACTAATAAATCTCTGACATATTGCTATTTGCAGGGATATGACCTCAATCCCTGGCCGATATGAAATAAAAAGCAGGTCAAATTATTGATTTCCTTTTCACGAGACAGACTGTGCTTTTTTTAATACGAGAAAGCAGAATTGGTCTGTCACTTCTGGTCATAAATACATAGAACTGGCTGCAGGTTTATGAGGTTATATAAGGAAAATGGATCTTGCACGCTTCCTAACTTCCAAACGAGGTCACAAGCTCTGCTGGAAAGCAGGGCAGATGCCACCAAACCTGGGCTTCCAACAACTGTTAGGTTTCTGTGCCACTTCGATCATAGAAATCACTGTAACAACAACAACCACACCAACTACATATAAACCTTACATTTATATAAATATTGTATTACAAATAATACTGTACCAAGCTATCATATGAGTATGCAAGCTTTGAGATGTTTTAAAATAATGTGCATTGTTAGATCCGTATACAAGTAAAATGGCTTGACTTAATGACTTAATGACTTAAATGATTTTTACCCAAGTATCAACCATTGCATTTGGTACTAATGTAACAGCATAACACTGTATACCATAATGGTTTTATAATAAAGCATACTCAATCAAATATAATCATCAATCAATCATACTCAATCAAAGCTAAAAGCCCTAGAGGACTTTCTAACTGATGAAGTCAAGCCATGCTAATCTATGCCGTGCTGAAACTACACTTAACCAATAAATAGCATGCAAGTCTGTCAAGTCTCCCGAGCCTACGGGCTGCCTGCAATGTCAGGACACAATCCCACAATGCTGCTGGCTGTACGTTAGCATGCAGGGTTGTCATTTTTGATTCCAAAGCGTGAATGAGCCACAGATGGTCTCTGTGTGACATGTGCGAAAAGGAGAGACAGACGCTGTCTGGCAGGACAGACAACACATCAACAGCAAATGTCAATCATCACACTTTCTTAGCCCTACTATTCTGTTCACACACCCCCAACAAATGCTGAGCATGAGTGCAGAAACCGCTTCCAATGCAAAACATTTTCTCAAAATAACTCTGGAAATAATTTATGTGTAGAATCAAGTCTATATGCGTTTTCACAACATGTTTTACAAGATACCCCTTGTTATATGATGTTGTAGTTTATAGAGTAAACAAACAGACAAACCTCACACACAACTATTGGCAAGTGTGTAAGATATCCGCTATATAGGAAAAGAGGAAAGAATGGGGGAAATCCTACACTTTACCATCGCTCTCAAAATGACTGTGTGTATTGTAGTTTGCATTAAACTGATATAGGATAAAGGTCAAGTGTCATGAGCCATGCAAGCTATGGTATTGTTCAGAATTAATAACAACAAATGTGAGTGGTTGAACCACAATAATACATGTGAATGGCTGCACAGAATGTTGTGAATGGCTGGTTGCCAGGGTGTTGGCTAGGTGTTTACTTACTGGCCCAAGTCAAAACAGCTCACCAGAAACTGCCAATGATGTTCAAATTCCAAGATATGGCTCAGATGCCTCCTTTACTGCAAGTCTATTATATTTGTTTACTTGTCTTACCAGGCAGAAATGGTAAGTCAGGCTGCGTAACAAACAGCTCACCTCTCCTCAGCAAGCCACGTGATGTGGGGCATCATTCATTTCTGTAGCACAAACAGTGCGAGACGCCCATGCTTAATACTTAAGCTTAAACTTGCTGTAAGCTATTTTTTTTATAAAATGGCATCCAGAAAACATCCTCATTACCTGACAAAATCACTGAAATACATGTGCTGAAATATTCCATCACTCTCATCACCGTGACAGCCAGACAACAGTGATCGCAGACAAATTTTTGTTCGCAGTTTAGATTCATTTTTTAACAAATCAGAGCGCATTCAAGTGCCATCTGCCTATCAATCAGTTTTCTGGTTTACAGCAGCCTATCACTAGTTCACTCAGAAGAGCACTATTGTGCTTTGTTGTTTACTTTACTTATTTGTGACAATGAAATGACACACTGCTCTATCTCTGATCAGAACGGTCTCCAAGCATATCTGTGTGTATATGTCTCTGGAGGGCAGGTTTGGTGGAAGCTCTCGAATCACTAACTTACAGCACATTTAAGAGTTTTGAAAACCCTGAGTTTGAACAATAATATGGTCCCAAAATCAAACAAGCAGCACTAATGGGCTAAAACAACTGATAAAATACAGTAATAGAACATTGCCTATAATTTAGGCCAATGCGTGAATCTGTATAGAAAGGTTCCTGATTTATTATCATTTAAAAGAAGAGGAAGGTGCCATCCAGGGATGTGTGTTCTATTAACATAATGGGGACCCATTAGACTGTAATTAGGACCTAAATGAGAAATAGGGAGGCCAGGCAATGCTTAATTTCCTTTGGACTGAAACAAGCCCTGGCTGAGCCTGTGCCTCAAATAATTAATTGGTAACTATCTATCAAGCTCTTTCGCAGGTTTTAGATAACCTATAATACCGTTTTCCTTGACCACCCTGTGACTAAACAAATGTTCAGAGAAAGGGGAGAACTCCAGCACCCTATCGATACAATGAGAGAACACTTCACTTCCTTAATCATGTGGACTGGCAAGCGAAGAGCGCTGATGCCAGAAAAAGCTGGAGGATTCGGGGCTGATTGATTATTTAGTCAATGTACTTTTCGATCAAAGTGTGAACCGCTGGAGTAATTAGAGCAAGAACAGAGGAAGTGTGCAAGTTAAGGGGCACGAATACAGAAGCACTAGAAAAGAGCACAATTAATTAGACACATAAAAAGAGTGGGGATGTAATGTTATGACAGTTTTATGATACAGAACACATAGTTGTCATGCAGTTGACGTTTACTTGCATGGTCTGGGAACTGCAGCTATATTTACCCTACGTTTAAATAAAAGAGAATAATAAAGGAACTGTAGCTAAGCTTTATACAGTGACATTTTCTGTTTTAAACCATTAAAAATGGTAACGTATTCTGTTACACCCCTAAAGCAGAATAGATCTGATATTACAATCTCCAGATAAATAGGGAGATTTTTTTTATTTTACTTTTATTTCTAAATTTATTTGAATTTTATATCCTATTTATATTATTCTGAATTATGCAGCTTGTATAATCCAATATTAAAATGTCAGAGCATGTAAATGAATTATTCAAAGTTCGCTCCTTTATGACAGGCTCCTTAATGCTACACAGCTGTTAAAATTATACCCGAGATGCATGTGAAAGTTCAGTTTACACCCAGTATTGGTAAATTTCATCATCATGACACTTTCCTACCTGACTCAACACAGCTGTGAGATTCAGAAGGCCAATGGTATGAATTTACTCCGGATGTCTCCCTGCTATGGCTTTATGTTTGCTGGATTTGTGCTGTAAACACTACTGGTATGTTTCCCCCATGTCCAACAACATAATCCATAGCCGTAATAGTTTGAAGGTATCTAGGATACTATCTGCACCACTAGTATCAAACATGTTCTTTCAACATGAAACCAAGAAGTGTAACATCACAGAAACAGGTTTACTTTTATCTTTCAAGTCTAAATCATAATTTTACAGAGCATGTAAACATTGTCACTGCCTTACAATAGGAAACACAACACGTTTGTTGTGGTTTGTGTTGGTAGATGTTATCTAACTGAGAGACCAGCATAGCTGTTCATCAGTATGTTTTTCTTATTGATCAAAGAGTGTCTTAGTTAAGCTAGTCAGGATATATACCAAAATACCAGCACAAAAAACCCAATAGAATAGAGTGGAATTAGAATAGAATTTGTTACAGTGGCATAATCTTAAACGACCACAAAAACATAAAAACTGGACACTGACTGAGCACCAGGCTATCAGAGAACAACAGCGATGATTCCCCTCTCTCTGTTACGTCACAATGTCTCTTGGCATTCTCAAGTGTATTTCCCGATGCTGGAGAAACTCAGCCTACCATGAAAGCATTGTCGAGCTAGTTTAAAAATTTCATAAGACAAGACGAGAAACAAAGAAAGTGGGGCTGAGAGAGGTTAGCTCGCACCCTCTGTAAGTTCAAAGTATATTTCTACGGAAATGGCAGGAAATGAAGCAGAAATGAAGCCTCCCTTCTGAGACTTGTGTTTGCCATCCACATCTCAAAGTGTGTACACACAGAAACTGCTCTCCAGACACAAGAGTTAACACCGCAGTGAAGTTACTCATGTCCTGGTCTAACTGCACCCAGGTGGATTGGCACTAACTACATCCGTTTCTGCCACTTTAAATTCCCTTTTGTATGGAAATATACATGGCCCACCAGTTAATGCATGGCTGTATGTGCATTACTGCTGCAATGTGCCCTTATCTGGAAAATGTTCCTAAGGGATTTTGTTAGACTTGGCATCTAATAGCTTTAGTAGTGTTAGTCATGTCAATGCATCAGGCATATAACATTTATATTATATATATAAATGTATATAAACACATGAGCATATCTTAGGAGCAGCATATACAACCAGGGAAAAAACAAGACTATGGCAACAACTGTTTTGTTTGTTCTGTTGTTTTGTTTTCTTTCTTCGCCTTCCTTTGTATAAAACATAAATAAACAGGCATCAGACCTGCCAAACCACAGGACCTATCCTAAACAATACAGACATACTTCACACTTTTTTGTTCAACTGGTAGTGAAGTTTAATTAGCCAGCTATATTTTTATACTATCATTAGAAAGGTGGCTATTGATTTTGGATCAGCCATGAAAAATGTCTCACAGCTTCCATTCGTAAATAAAAAAAAATACAAGTTTAAAAAATTCTAACACAATAAAGAAAAAAAATGGAAAAGAGCTTTAAATATTATTGGTATTACGCCAGCAAGCTTGTCACAAACCAATTATTTTGGTTCTAGCTGTCCATTCTTCAAATCTTAACTCTCAGTTCATCTACACCACCTAATCCAAGATTACGTTTTGTCCGCATATTTTAAATGTGACTTTTGTTTAATTGGAATCTAGCTCTTAAAATCGGACAGTGGACCTTGTTACCTTGCAGCTGATGAGTTACATTGAAAGGTTAAATTAAGTGATTTGCTAGCATTACTAAATAAATATCCATGAAATTACACTCTTGGTATCTACAACATGAACACACAGAGTGACAAAAAGTTATCACTAATGACACGGACAGTCTTAATGATTCCTGCAAATTATGTACAAGGTAAGTAAACTACTACTGTTAACATTTAATCACATGACATTTGTGGACAGGGTCCCAAAGACACGCCTCCAAAACATGGCCTCTCACCTTTGCGAGAATTTAATATGCCAGAGTTTTTTAATACCATATCAGGCAAATTGCGATCCAATATCTGCATATAGCCTATAATTACAGATAAGCATACAATGTACGTATAGGAATTCAACTCTATACTAAAGCTCTAAAGAGCTGTTTTTTATTGCATTTAGAAGATCTGCAGAAAACACAAGTACAAATCTCCTGTCAAGTACAACT
The DNA here is from genome assembly GCA_036877545.1 of Yasuhikotakia modesta. Lineage (NCBI taxonomy): Eukaryota > Metazoa > Chordata > Actinopteri > Cypriniformes > Botiidae > Yasuhikotakia > Yasuhikotakia modesta. Next base: position 10,115 of record JBAJNP010002558.1, read on the forward strand.
TACAAAAATGAAAAATAAGACAGACTTTTAATTTGTCTATCAGTCATTTTTCATGTAAATATCACAGAGCGACTTGGTTTCGCTGTGTATGTTGTAAGGGTGCTAGATGAAGGTGACAAGGTTACAGATCATTACAGCAATCCTAAAGCAACCAACCTAAGTGCTTTGATCTGTAATGTTGCATGAAGCTCACCCAGGGATTTAAGATACTGACACCCTACAGTATGTGTAGCCAGCTATATTTTTAATAGTATACAGTCAATCTTCATGCAGAAACGAAACGCTGTGCTACAAGTCTGTTTTACATTACTCATCAACATAGCTGGGTAGCTGGGAAAAGACTTCCATGCATTTTTTTTCTTTCAGTTTTTTTTTTTTGCTTGGAAATCACTTGAACCCTTTTAGCTATCAATGGCAACCCATGTCAGGCAGCTTAGGCAGCAAGTTTGCGCCCTGGGGCCTGGAGAGATTGGCTTCTCTGCAGCCAGGCGATATGGACTACCGCCCAATTTTTGTTGACTAATTAGCTTTGCTGCTCCTACCTTATCGGCTCAGGAGCCATGTCTGTACTTTAGCTTTCCTCATGCCGAAGTGCTGGAGAGAGCAATAAGCTTGAAATGTTTACTGCTAGTGTAACTGACTGGTTGCAAAATCAAAGTTTATTTTAAGGTATTTCTGTTCACATTATAAAAATAAATAAACATATGAATAAAGAACTTACAAAGTTACTATAATAATTGGAAATTATTATATTTTTATTTATGTGTTGATAGGCGGTCCATATAATGCATTTCTGATGCATAATGTGTACATAAAGTGTACATACATTTAGAGTCTATGAAACTACAACTGGATTATTGTTTATTTATTTTCTATAAACTGACATTATAGAATAGTCTTTTTACCTATAGAAATGCTCTCAGTATACAACAAATGACTTGCACGTTAAGCTAAAAAAAACATCTAGGACAAGAAACCCTGTATTAAATCAAGCAAAACTCCTACAAGCAAAATTTGAAGTTATCTGAAAAACATTACTGTACAGGGCATAAAAAGCAACCACTGTCCAATCGCAGTGTCCAATCTCATGTCCAGACAGGTAACAGAACTGCAGCAGAAAAAACCTTTAAACTTTTCGTACGAGTTCGCTTACATTAGTTCAAGCTTGTTTTATAACAATGCACTGCAAGCGACGATCGATCATAAGCACTTAGACCAGCAACTACCTCCAGTTACAACCATCACAACAGGTGCTTTCATGTCGCCATCGAATCACAATCACATCGCCATTTAAAGCACAATCCGTTTCTCCGTTATGTGAACCAGATAACATTTACATAAGTGCATAACAGATGAATATAAAATCATAAACGCCGCTAAACAGAGTTATTATAACAAACGACTAACTTACCCAATTTCTGAGTAAAGCTGAACGAGTTATTGAAACGTATTTCCGTTTGTCACCAACTCAAATATTTTCCCGATGTTACTTGCTGGTTACAGATCAGCTCCTGTATAGAAGGTAATGAAAGAGTGGCATTTAGGAGAGATTTTTAATAGCAAATACATGCCATTTTAAAATGAGTATTTATAACCAGTAACGATTTCAGAAGGGTGTGTGAAATTTAACTCCCCTTTATCTGATTGGTTCATATTAATTCATCTTTATTTGATTGGTCAATTCAATGGGACACTCCTATCAGGCGCTTCCGGTAAAGCCCGCCTTAATGATAAAAAATAGAGCTCTGATGACGACACGCGATTCACGATTGGACAGACTTGTGATACCGATGACGTAATTCTTTCATCGGCGTTAAAAAGGCTTTCTGTATCGACTAATTGATTTTGTTATATACAGATTTTGTTATATATATATATACAGTAGTACACACATAGTAAAGTATAACCAGGTGTAATTTAGGGTGTAATTCTCACAGTTAGACCTCACTGATGTTTTCATTCAAGACTCATTCAAGTAAATTTGCCACACTTTCTAAAGTACCAGATTCTCCCATTTTACTCAAAAGAGTTTTTTGAAATGTGCTCTTGAAACTCTTAAAATGTGCTCTTGTTTATGTGCCTATTGCAGCCAATTACTATTTTCATTTCACACCTAGTTATCGTTTCATTAGTTTAAAAAAATATCTGTAGATGCAACAAACTCAAGTTTCAAATAGCTTTCAATCAATATTTCCATCCAACAGTCATTCAGGGAAAAAAGTTTTTTTTGTCACAGGACCAGTAAAGTAGAGATGGTTTTAAGAGCAAAATTACAAAATTCCTTTGGTCCAAAAGCTTTTCCCTTTACAGTACATATTTACTGTATGCCAAAGGCATGCCATGAATTATTCACCATAGTTACATGAACTAAGTATCTATATGGATGTCTCAAACAACATAACATGACTTGAAACTATAATCCATCCCATTTTTGACAAAATAAGCAGTAAACCTTTGCCAGTATACATAAATAATGTTTGTTAATCCCTCAGGGGGATCACACTTAAAGGCCTTTATATAAAGCTGCACCCCAACACACCCCACCCACTACTAAGAAACACACTTTGTCTTCTATGTATAATGATCCATAGAAACACTCACCATTGAAAGGGCCACTGATGAAGAAAGTGATTGATGAGCGCTATCGGACCAAAGCTCCCTAATGACCATCTAATGTGTTTCCAGCCAACTTTTAGCTCCAGGGGTTGTTCTGTGGGCATATTGTATATATGTACAATCAACCCTTTTAGCAGCAGAGGGCAATGTAATTGTTCTCCTGCCATTAAAATTTGATTTGTTGGATATGTAATGTGGTTATATCCTTTACAGACCTTCATCTCTCGCTTGCCTTGGAACATCAGCAACTCTTTCTAATGCAAATTGATTTTAACATCTTTGTCTACTGCATGTGTCTCCTACGTTCATTTTCCACTGCTGTAAAAAGAATAAGCTACAGGTGATGAGAGATGTCAAAGTTTAGAACACGAAGTGGAAACTGATTTATGCTGCAGTAAACGTGAAAATACTTTTAATTCTGCTTTGATATTCAGAGTTGTTATGAAACAACTGACTCCTCCGAACTGTGCATAATAATTAATCACTACAAGGTGATCAGCAGCCTGGGATGTCAGCTCCATTTTAGTGCTGGAAATTTAATATGCAAAATCTGCCTTATAATCAACAACTCAAATGTGGAACGTGAAATAGTCATTTCAGATTGGCTCTTTCATTGGCTGCAATACAATTATGCAAAGAATTCACTCCTGTGAGTTGTTGGACCATATTTGATTTATTCAGAACTATGTCTTTTTAGGTAGTTACGTATTTTTGCAGTCTAACTCAAAATGTTCTTATTGCAAATGTATGTATGTTACGAATGTACATTTTATGTTACATACACATGCAATCCTGAAATAAGCTCTGCTGGTCGCAGAGCCTGTTTGCTTCCTGTCTCTTTCATTCCAGCCTCCATCCCAACAAACTGCCATGTTCTCTTTGTCCATCACAATCAAATGTAAACAGACAACCTTGTTCTCTTTTCTCTTACCTCTAAAAAACAGATTTGCTGCTGGACTAGAACATTCTGCATGAATGCTTTTCCCTTCTCAAGGAGAGCTGTGAGATCTAGGCGTTTGCTGATATGTGTCCGTTTTAGCAATGAAAGGGGCAGAGGGGCTGTTATTCCATGAGAATCCCCTTTCTGCCTAACAAGGTCTCCAACTATTAACCTAACAGAGCTAAAAGCTGGACATCACACAGCCAGTGTGCATTGAGTTGGATGAAGGAGTGCCCTTTGGTTGTCTGACTGCTGATTGTGCTTTTACCTGTGCGCTTTGAACTGGTGTATGGGAGGGAAAGAGTAAGCAGGAAAAACACACACAGGTTCATGACTTGGAGGGCACCAGGAGCTAAAGAGCTGCTATGGATAAAAGTATTTACAAATACAACGAACAAAGAATCTCAAACCACAGATGCAGAACACAATGTGAAATGAACGGCATAAAATGGTTTTGGCCTTCAGAGCTGAAAAGACCAATGTAGTATGGTTAGGTTAGTTAAGAAGCCTGGAGGGGATACCCGCATACCAACTGTTCTTCCGTGGCAATTCACAGTTAGATGTAGAATTTGCCCTTTTATTTCAATACTTTCAAGGCTGAGAATTGTACTAACTATAGGGGCATTCTCTATGTATCAGACAGACAGCAACGTATTGGAGGAAACTAGACCGTGGCAAGCAATAAAGGATATCAAGAGCAAACAAGAGCCTCTAAATGGCCTACACAACACAATTAAACCCACTGAGGGCAGTTCCATCAGCATATTGAGACAGACTATTTTGTTTAAGTTGATTAAAGAATCTTCTGTGAGAGAGATCAGTTAGCTTTTAGGTCACTTCATTGTATAACTTATATGTGTCTGATTGCATTCTGCCTTAATACATACAATTCTAATACCCATCTTTCATAAATATTTACTTAGCAATAGTATATTTGCATTAACATTTGTAATTTATGCAAAGATCATTTGCATTTGTTTACTTTTTTAAATAGATCTTAAAAGCCTATGCAACATGTTTTAAAGTTGATGACACTGACAAAACTATCCTTTTTAAAAACACAGAGGTATATACACACAAACTAATCAGGGGAAACACAGAACACCTGGACACTATCCAGGCAGCGTAACAAGAAAAGAACTACAATAACCAAGAACAAGGACTACAACTTCAAAATAAAAGACATGAATAAAGGCACAAGACAGTCTAGCACCACACCCACTGTGTCCAACATTTATCCCACCACTATTAAATATTCTTGAAACCTAGAATACATATGTAACTAAAACTTTTGTTTACAGATGGTCCTCTTTAAATGTTTGAATGTATAAGAATGATCTTTTATAAATGAACAGTTCATTGCTGTATAACATTGCTGAACAGTTTCCAAGTTGATGGCTGCTGTCTCAATTTGAGACATGAATTTGAGAATTTCACTTCCTCCCCGGGGGAATCTGCAGCCAGTGCAGCGGACAGCAACAATCTTTCTGGAATCGATTTAGCAGCTTTTTTCCTCTATGCACTTTGTGAACCTTGGGAAATATTTTATGTTACCTTTAAATGTAATCATTCACATTTCAGCTCAGCATGTAGATCCATCACAGAAATGTCAACAATTTATAATTTAGATTCATTGGATTTGGAATTTAATCAGATTCTGAAATAAGTATAAAAAGGCAGGGGTTTTCTTTTTCCCCTTTTTGATCCACACATGGTTTCTTGTTTTGTTTTTAGTTTAATGTGTTGTGGTATCATTACAGAATAACTGAGGGAATTTGACTACCCCCTGCCAATTCACCTGAATTAGAGGTCAGGACACAAGCTGAGATCTTATGGAGGAGAATCTGCTGTAATGTTGCCTTGTTATACTATAAACAAATTTATGCATTTATTCATGTTTATGTTGTTTTAATGGCACAATATCAGCTTTCATGTCACTTTTTACAAACAAGCTATTTTTCATGTTTTTTTTTCTTTTTTATCTCTACAATAATATCAAGAGCAAATTCAGAGATAATAAGTGCAAAATTACAATACAGACTTAAAAATCTGATTCAGAATAATAACACAAACTCACTCTTAGATTAATTTACTTTACTGAGAAGCCTTACCCCCATGGACCAATCAGAATCAGACTCATCTGCCTATGTCAACCAATCAGATGACACACTGAGATTTTGACAAGCTGGACATAAGACACTGTTGTAGCAGAGGTTTAGTGACCCAGACACCTGCAACTCTTAATGCCTGAAGGGTTTAATTGCGAGTTAGAAAGGCCCTGATGATACATTTGGCTCTCCTTGCCTAGGCTGTCCAAATAAAACTTTCAACACCACATCAGAGGATTGCCCTGTGCTTGCATCAACATGTTCACAGCCTCCAAAGTTCTGTTAGGTACGTAGGGTGTTGGCAGCATGGAGCTTACGAGCTGATTCCCTCTCATTACAACTACATGAGGTGAATTGAATCAACACAACCTAATTTGTTCCATATGGCTATGATGAGCATTTATTGCTGATTTGCTGCACATTTACTCTTCTCTCTTGACTTGGTAGATGATAAAACACTGCTGGCTATCAGTCCGAAGTGCACTAAAGAGCCTGAAAGTTAGTGAGCCTTTTAAAAGCCAACACTGGCTCAACATGTCACATTTGTACCCTACCTGATGTGAAAGAGGCTAATCAATATCCCACAATGCTGGGGTTAACTTTGGATTAGTTAAGATTAGTTGGGTTAGTGTATTTGTTGATAAGAATTAATAGTTGATAATAGTTAATAATATTTATTACATTTATTGTGTTTAATAAAATGTATTATATTTAGAAAAGAACTGATATACAGTTTGTCACACTGTCACACTTACCTATTTATTTTTAATAATAAATAAAAAATTAAAAACTACAAGAACAAACACAAATTTATGAACATTATATCATACATTAAAAAATTAGACGATTAACTTGCTAAAGTTTTTTAAGTTTGCAGAACTAGACAGTGCTATGAAAATGCATTCATTGAAATCACGTTTAAATAACATGCTAAAAATAAATTAAATTCAAGTTGTGTAATTAAATATGAACAGGAACAAGTCCCTGTAACAATAAATTAATGGCATCAGTCCTCTCTATAATTTAACAGACGTATGTTGTTTAAATATACGTCTGTTAAATTGCCACCGCTTTATTGCCACTGAGTAAATTTTAATGAATGACTCAGAGCCAAGTGCAACATGACTCCCAAAGGTATAACTGTAAGCGACAATCCATAATGCACTCATACCTGCTCTTCATTTCCAGTATCTGTCTACTTCATCGCAGGTTCATTCAACAACTCACACCTGAGTTACCTGTGTAAATAAGGGAAGTATTATTTTAAAAGCTTATTTCTTTTGAAGCATTTTAATGCTCCCTATTGCTACAGACATTTTAATGCTTTTTTGTTTATAAGGTTGTACTTTTAACAAAATGAATGCCATGTGAAACTGTGTAAAACATGAAAATAAATAGTTCAATGACAGAAACTTTTACATGATCCCACATCTGCAGGCTTCACAATGAAGGTTTGCAGTATGCAGTGTTTGTATGCAAGGTCCATGCTCACTAAGCCAAACAGAGAAGCAGATAGAGCCTAATGCAGGCATCTAATTCTGCAGGTTTGAATTCATCCCAGACATCAGACCTTCTTTCTACACCAGGATGGAGCTAAGCCCAGATACTTTGTGCACTTCAAAGACGTTAAGACCTGGCTTTCTGTCTGCACGTAAAACAAAGAAGCTTTACTACCTCTGTCTTTAAGCTTTTGAGGGGCACAGAAATACTCCATATCACCTCTAAGAAAAGATTCAGGAATAACACATTAAACAACAAAGGCAAAAAAAACAATCCCCATAGTGTTTCAAACTTTCCCTCACCGCTCTTTTTAAATTCTTGAAAAGGCTGTTGAATAGCAGAAGAAGCAGCCGTGAAGTTTAGCGAGAACGAGTTGGGGTGGGAAACGGATGAGCTGTCTTATCATTTGCTGGAGCAGCTGAGATTAACAGCAAGCAGGACATAGAATGAGAGGGGAAAAGTACAAAAACTGCAGGGTGGTATTAAAATAGACAGTTGCATTAGCCTACTAATAAGCTGAGACAGTGCAATACTGCATTTGCAACAAGGTAGAAATTTCTGTCCTGCTCTCTTGGTTTCTATCTTTTCTTATTTGGAGAACATGAAGCACAGGCCTTTCTTGTGGATTTTCACTGTAGTATCCAGAGACAGTTAACTGATAACAGGCAGTTGTAGAGCGGGTAGTCAGAGGAAGGGGGTGTGGTGTGGACTTGTCATACATTTAACTAGCAGGATATTAATTATAGTCATCTTGCTCCAGTCACAGTCAGGGCAAATAATCCAGCCCTGAACTTTGGCTATTCCCAGAAGACTTGCACATTATCTGGACTGTGCCGAACCGCCCACAGGAGGGCTGTTGGCAAACGACCACTGAATGTGTTCTGTCTGAGTGAGGTTTATGATTTATGAAGTGTGTGCTGGCTAATCACTGTGAGATATAGTGGAGTGGCATTGTGCGTATCTCCTACACAAGTGTTAAGCTCCCCTGGCTGTAGAATGTTGCGGTCCATGTCAAATTGCTTTCATCATACCAATCTTTCTCCCTCTATGTCTGTCTAGGTAGGGGGGGCGTACACTGTGCATAGGCCCTAAAGGGTTACTGATGATATTTTTTTATAATGAAAAACTACAGTACACTTTTTAAAGAAAGGTGATATGCAGTCATAAAAAATGTTTTTAGCTGTATAGCTCCATAAAGAACCTCCCTCTAACATCTGAACAATATTTCTGTTTCTCAAACTTTCTTTGTAATGGAAACAGTTCTTTAGACTATATTCAGGTATGAAAACATAACTGAATGTTTTTATGGCATCATTGTGAAGAACCTTATTGTAGTACATTTTTGCCTATATGGGTTTGTCTAGCAAAATCTGTTCAAAAATATTTAGAAATAGGCAAAATAGAAATAATAGAATAGAAATAGGGACAAATTATAAACCAAACAAACTAACTGACGAATATTGTGTTCCTGTAGCTCAACTGGTAGAGTATTGTGTGTGTAGCAGTGCAAAGGTTGTGGGTTCGATTCCAGAAAGGACAAGTGCTAATAAAAACATATTTTGAATTCACTGTAAGTTGCTTTGGATAAAAGCCACTGCCAAATGAATAAATGTAACATTTATAAGGTATTAACATTTAACCATGAATCTTTGCTGAAATATATATATATTTGTGAAATTATAGATAAATTATGTAAAATTGTTTGCCTGTTAGCAGTTTATCTCAGTGGCAGCTGTTCTGCACAAGGATCTATAGAATTTAAAATGCTCCATATTGTTATGTGGAAACCACATACATTGTAAGCCAACTATCTGACATGTAAATGTCATTTGACTAAACACTCTAGAGCCACAGGGAAATTACATGATGGCAATTGACTGATGATGCCAAAAGAAGCATTGGGGGCTAACAGAGCCATGCTAAGCAATTGGTTTACATAAAAAAGTCATTCACAAAAAATAAGGAATTCAAATCTTCAATACAATCTTTTCTTTAGTTGTATAATTTTATCTCATATGTGCTTACATAATAGTTTAGAGAGTTCATCAGTGGATACATTGAAGAAATATTAAGAAAGAAATAGTAAGAAAAATATTAAATTTCCAAATGTAAATACTGACCCATTATTTGAAATTCTGGAAGTTCTGACCAGATAATCATTCGCCATCTCTTTAAAAGACATTTTTTAATCTAACAAATGTCTACACAGAAGACAAATGTCTTCCAACAAATGTCTACACAGGTTTCTAAATATATACTGCACTCAGTGCGCACACAACCAAAGCAGATTTGATGCAAAACTGTACTGCACTGCTTTTGCAGGCAGCGGGAATACCTTTATCATGTCAACAAATTTTGCATGAGAAGTAAAACAGACATTTGTTTATTCAGGTAAAGCATCCACCGGATGTGTGAAAGTATGAACCAGATGTTATAAATCAGTTGAACCCAACACAAATGGCAGCTGAAGCATTTAGCATTTTGCTTAAAGCTTCTAGCATCTAGATGGAACCGAGAAGATCTGAACCTCCAATTACTGTCCTCCTCAGGGGCTACGGATGGAGAAAAGAGGGGGATGAGATAAGAGAGAAAGAGGCACAGAACCAGTTGTATAATGATAAAGATGAACAGAAAGAAACTCCCCACAGACAGATTGCACAGGCTTCATTGGAGTGTTGCTGCTGGTTGTTGTTGAGAGGAAACAGAGAAATCATGATATTGAGGGATGCTTTTCTTTCTGCCCTCTTTTCTATTTTGTCTGTTTAAGTGCAACTCAGATGCCTGGGATGTTCTCCCTGTCACCAGCCGCTATCATACCCACCATTTGCTCTCAGTCTGTTACTGGCTGAAGGCTTTTGGGCAGACAGGGGAAATGGATAGTGACTACAGCAGGAAGGAAGAGGGCTGTCACACTCTAATAGTACAGCCGTGCTGCACTCATGTCATGGTAAATCCTCTTCACATATTACATACATGTACACATATGTACACACACATTGTTACAGTTTTGAAAAACACAATTGCTGTGGACATTTATACATTAAGAGCATATAGACATTTGTCTATACACTCTAACACAGTTGTGGCATCTTAATTGACTTCACCAGAAGGGGGCGTCAACATATATTTGTCAATATATATTTGGTCATGCAGTGCTGCATTGTATGTATATACAAAATGACAGGAATTCAGGAAAGGTTTGTTTGGCACTTGTTGTTGAACGTACAAAATGAAATTGCACTGTTAATACAATTGCAAAGTGCTTTAAGCAATACTGATTTATCAACAATGCGGCTGATAAGTGAAGTATACTGAGGCAGAAATTACCCTCTCAAACACACAAGTACTTCTGAGAAACCCTGTTTAATGAAACCACCACTTACATAACCAAATAATTGGCCCAAGCAAGGACCTGTAGCGAAAATGTTTAGGGTTTCTAGGGCTTTAGTAATGAGAGCAGCAGGCCAGTTAGTATATCAGTAATCTTCAGGATTTCATAAATAAAGTGGCACCACATACCATAAAATGGTTTTGAAACAAGCCGTGACAATGGAGGCATTTATTCCACTATTCTAGGTCAAAACAGGTAGTTGCTAGACAAAACCAACTGTGACCATGTGACACAGCTACTGTATATACATATATACAACTTCATTACATACAAATACAGGAAATATATAATATAATATAATATAATAGCATCCTAAAAAGATATTGCCAGAGTTTCATAAAACACAAAAATATATTCCAATCTTTGCCTTCATGTGAATTGGAAATACTTTCCAAAAAAAAAAAAAAGGTATAATGATTCAATACTGCAAAATGTTCAAACCATTACCTCAGTTGATGATCATTTTATTGTATTTCACGCCTTATTATTGTTATTATTATTAATACCATTTGCTCAAACCACACAATTTAAACGGTAACTGCCTCCAGAACAAGTAAGTGCCTCTAATGCATAATTTCGGCAATGTAGCGATGAGAGGGAAGTCACGTGACCATATCTAAAATGTTCTAGAGAGAGGAATTAACAGCCCTTTCCCAATGCAATTGTTTATTTGACTGTTTATTGCAATGATAAAAGCTGCGATAAGACGGCTGCACGGAGAGCAGAGCCATTAACAGTTACTCACGCTCAGTCTTGCATTATCTCTTCTAAGTGCTTGTTCAAGCTCTTCAAAGGCCCTTTGAAGCAGATAGTGAGCATAATGTTTATTACAGACTCACCGGACGAAAGACTAAACAATGATGGACTGGTGAAAAGCACGGAAGGAGCAACAAGTTAAAAGTGCTTCACTTTCTGTTACAATTCTGTTGTGTGCCACGTCAATAAAAAATCATAAGTGGTTTAAACCACCATGTTGAATGGGTGATCTATCTGCCTTTTTATTTGAAACGATATACGGCTTTGCTAGACAAAGAAACGAAAGTGTGTCGATACCATGGTGTCAGAAATAGAAAACAGGCACGCAGAGAAGCCTGCAAAAGCCCCTGGGCCAGAAACACAATTATTCAGACGTATGGTGTTCTAATCCAAACTGAAGTCAGGCTTGCTTTCCCTCATCAGACACCGTGTCTCAAAATTTACTGAGATTTCATGGAGCTGCTCCTCATGCTTTAGATCTAACACCATTAGCGGCTTCAAGGGTATTTTGCCTCCTAATTTCTGATCCCAGAGATGCTGTGAGAAAGCCTGAATCTTACCTTGAGATAAGAGGAAGCCTGAAATTCGTCCCCGAAGGGAAAAGAATTTATGCGAATATTTGCCTGTTTCTGTTGGAAAAAGTTTCAGCTGCAGCCAATTACTTACATCAATGTGGAGGCCCCGCCCACCCCCAATAAAACGCACAGACATGAATACTGATTGGAGTGTCTTTGTCAACATTAAAATTCACCTCCATGTGCTAGTTGTATTTAGGTCTGTTTCATTCACTGCTTCAGACACAGGTTGACTGTCTCAATTGCAAACACTATAAGGTTTTTTAGGGAACTTTAAAGACAGGGGTTTCTTCAGTTTTCAGTTTTAAAACAGGTGTCTTTATGATTGATAAATCAAACTGTTTGCTTGTGCATAGAAAGGTCACTCACACATCAAAACTGATTTGAAAGCAATTGTTGGCTGCCTGAAAACTACTAGGATGACTGACATCATTAAACTCAACGCTAATAAACATAAGTCATATATTTAATGTGTATAAGATATTTGTCAAACTGCTAACTGCTGTGTGGTACTTTTGTCACCTGGTCTGTGACAGAATTTAAAAACCAAAAATTGCATCTTTAATCCTTCTGAGCCAAGAAAAGGACTTGCCATGTGTTCACCAAAATAGAATCGACTTTGTGCTCTATGTGATTCTGTTGAATGCCCCTCTGTAATGAGTTCTGCTTTGGTTTAAAGTTAAGGTAATTTATTGTCATGGCCACTTGCTTGTCTGTTTGTCTCAGAATTTCTGCGTTTAGGAGGAGCCAAAGATCGTCAGGGTTTTCCACTGAGTGAAGTCTGTTGTGTCTGAACACAGTTAAGATAAGGTTGACATTTTAAGTGGCAGTGCACAAAAGTTAGCCAATGACAAAACTAGCAGAGAGAGAACAATCAAAGATGCCCTGGCTTGTCACAAATCCAGCGACTAAACGTGCTGAGCTGTTTTGAAAGTGCAGCAGTGTGAGGAACCCACAGGGCAGGTTGCAGTGGCACTAAACTGTGCTGTCGTGGAGACCTTGACGTTGACGCTGTTGAGGAGTGCATGTGTGGCCGTCGGCAACAAGCAGGATTTAAGAACAACTTTGAAAATGTGAAAGGATGGAAAGTGCTAAATATTGAATGCAGAAAATGTAGAGACACCTTTTTTTGTGTAGAAATGTAGAAAACCAATAAATAATTGTTTACTAATTTTTCATGTTTGTAGGACATTAAAAGCATACATTAAAGTGAACATTAAAAAAGTGCAAAGGGTTCAGTGGCTTAATATAGAAAACATTTATTTAAAAAATGTATGGATTTAAAAGCTTTTAAGGTATTTAGGGTTTCTGAGAGCAGGGCATTCTTGCTTTTTGAAGTCATTTTCTCTTTCTGCTATAACAATAGAAATGAAAACATCAGTTCTGGGGAGGACATACTAAAACAAGACAAACTTTGTAGGAGACACAGTACATGAATGTTCTTCTGCATCAGTCAACTGTCTGAATTTGCAACTAAAAGGATATAATTTCTCAAGATTTATTAGTGAGCCATGAAAAGTCTAACAGAAAATTAAAGTTTTGCCTGAAGCTGTTTTCTTAATGTTAGTGGAGAATTACCAGGTAATCTGTCAACATACTGGGTGTGTTTATCAGAAAACCTGTTTCTCATTTAATTCCAATGCGGTTTAAGAGAAACTGGCTGGGTTAAAAACACTCAACTGGCAACACAGTGCTGGGCAAATATAGGACAGAACACATGCAGCAAGTTGGGTTACAGATTTTAACAGGCTGGGTTGTTGGACAAACACAAAATGTTGATATGGTAACCATTGATTGGATTAACATTGGGCTATTCCCAGTTAACATTTTTTGTTTTTCAGAACATTTTCCAAAAATAACCAAATGGAACCATATGGGAATGTTAGGAGAATGTTCTGTGTGGCTGAGTTTGCCCTGTGCTTTATTGTAAACTTAGACAATTATGAATAAACAAATAATGAAAACAAATTTAGACTGTAAAAATAACTTTCATTGCTTGAACCTGACATTCCCAAATGTGGTTAAACTGACATAAATTTAATTAAATAGTAACATGATGACTGATGCAATTACTGTTTATTAACATTACTTAAAATAACTGTTGTGAATTTTGCTTTTTTCTACATAGGCTTGAATATTAGTTACTGCCTTAAACGCATCGCAGGGAGACTCACAGAGCACCTAACCATAACTCACTGATCTGTCTGCGTTTACGTGCTCTTGAGAGTCGGATGAATCATTTATTGACGTAAAACACTTCAATAGAGTTATGAGCCTGCTGTCAGTGTCTTTCCTCTTTACTCTGTGATGTTTTCTTTCACCGAGAGGCACTGAATGTGAGAGGTTGCAGCTCTGCATATAAACAGCTGTAAGCAGTGGAAGCGTGTGAGTCTCTTCAAACGACCCACCAAGTGACCCAGCAAATGTAACCCAACAACTGGGAAACTGAAGCTACCCATAAAGCGTCAAATGTGATAAAATAACCCAGCAAACATATCCAACCTACTCAACCGCATTAAGGGTTAACAAACAATATAGCAGTGAAGTGAGATTTTAAGAAGAAAGACTTTTTTCTTTACTATGGGTTGCTTCTGGAATAACTGTAGTGAAAGTACAGTAAACTAATAACACTGGAAGGGAAAATTACGTGACAGCCTCTAAATGACCCAAAGTGACCAATGAGAAAAGAAGAAAAAGAAGATAAATGGAGGAAAAGGAAAATAGGATACACAAAATGAAAGAAAAAGACAAATTGTGAGAGAACTGGAACCAATAGTGAGGAAGTTTAAACTAGAATCTCTGTTACATGCAGTTCATCACTCAAGAGATGATGTCAAGATTTCTCTGCCTGCCAGTTTTTTCTCTTTCTCAGATCATTTTAGGTTTCTCGGTCTCTTTAAAGTGTAGGATATTTGGACTGGATAGCCATTCTTGAGCAGACCTAGAGAATTGCCTGCAGTTCACACAAACACACACACAGAGCAAATAGTGGAGACATTGCAAGCATGACAACAACTCTGGGGGTCCTGGCAGACAGCACTGTTTCAAACAAGACCTATAGTTTATAACAACAGGGGTCTGCAAAGCCCTCCTCATAGCAATGAGAATCAGCAGACAGATTATTATACATCAAACTTTAACTGAGACCCTTGGTTGCTTTGCACTATTTTAAACTAGGCATATATAATTATTGTTGCTTGCATTTAATATATGTGTGTGTATTTATACATACATATATTAAAATGCCATATGTAATGTATCTTGACTGAATGTGCCCACAGCTCTCTTCCCTTGGTAAATGTTGTGTTGTGAGAGCTTCTGTCAGAAAAACCCAAGCTCATAATTTGCCCAAGGGCTGCCCCATGGCACTACTCTAATCAAGCTCAGCTTGTGATGCACAATAAGTGTCTTCTAACTCAGAGAGTGGGGGCGCCTGACAGAGAGAGAGGGAGAGAGCAAGAGAGAGAATGAGATGGTAAGCCCATAGCTCACATAATAAGATGAACTCAGGATGCTGGCCACCCTGTCTGAGTAATAGAATCAGCTGTTAATCCCTGCCTCAATGGAAAAGCAGCAATGAAATCATAAAGAACATAGAATCTACAGCTTCAGGCTTTTTTATGTCACAGAAGACCATTAATAGTTTACTTCCTTATTTAGGCCTAACCTTTCAGATTTGACTGATTTCATTTCTGGTTTCACTAGTGTTAAAGTGGCTAACATAGTAACAAAGCTAACCAAATATAATACATTTAGGTATTATACAATATATTACAATATGGTATATTAAAAAAATCTGTGCTCATCGCCCATCTGCATCCTGATTATGCAACCTAGCATCCTGATTATGTTTTGAAGTGTGAACACACACACACAGAGACAAACACACACACACAGAGACAAACACACACAGGCATAATCAGGTCACAATTATAAAAGGTAAAATGGATGCAGAGATACACACATATCATGGCACTAGACCCACAGTTCATTCTTTCATTTTGAGAGAGGGGGATTGGCAGAAAGACAGAGAGAAGCTGCTTTGGCTTTTGCTGGCACTTTAGAAGAGATTATTGATGAATGTGGACCCCAGGCTTCCTCTTTAAGAATCATTCTCTGTTGAAAATGTTGTGGAATAGAACTGAGAGCTTATAAAACTAAAAAAAATCAATAGTGAATTATTAGGGCCAACAAGAACTGGCCAGTGTAGATATCTCTTCTATGATACAAACCTCAAATATGTTTTCTATGACTGCTGAGAAAGAGGAAAGTTGAACAGAATAAAGAAAGTCACAGGGTTCACATACACATAATGTTCAGACCTTACACATCATCACAAAATGTAATTGTTGCGTAGACGTTTTAAAATCTTAATTAAAGGAACATTAGTTTAATTGTAAACTCATCAGATGCCCACAACAGACTTATTTAACGGAGTGAAACTAAATTATATCTCCATTTAACTCATTCTTCATCCTTTTACTAAAAGCTACTGTAAAATGATTCATAATTTTAATAGATATTAATGTGTGTAACGCAAAAGATGTTTACTGTTTTAAACAGATTTTCTTCTGTCAACCACAGCTGACAGTTTTATATTGTATAAACAACAGCTTTTATACAGTGTTTGACATTTTCTTATTTCAAGATGTTTTGTAATGTCAAGCACATAATATATAGACCAAATTAGTCCAATACCTAAACTATGTAGGCAAAAGGTTATTAAAAATATAAGATACAAATATTTATAAGTGCATAGTGATCAGACAGCATTATGTTACTCAAGGGACAGGGAATTTAATTTCAATTACCAGCAAACATAGATAAAATGCACAAACAATTAATATATTGAAATAATGATAATGCTGTTTAATTAATATGTAAATAAGTCTGTGGCCGGGGTATTAATTGTGTGTATAACAGCAGTTTCAGGAGAGCAGAGGAGCAATATGATGCCTTGTAACCATTGCCAGAAGAGCTATTACCAGAAAGTGACATACGTAAGACCGATATCGCGTTTTCAGCAATATACCAGAAAATGCTTCAGTTTAGGGGCTGCCAAACTACAGTAAAAATCCTGCTACAGTACCAGGAAGTCTAAAGTTGAGTGGATATTGTGACGGTATTAGACTAGATTTGCTGGAAATCACAAATGGAAAACTGGGGCTCTGAAATGTACTTAATGAAAGATTTGGAGGATTAGGCTCAGCCATTGTACATCCCGGGTCCTTGGTTTCATAAACCTATTATTGATACTCTAACCATATGTGACCACCTCAGCAAGAAGACTAAATATAGGATTTACTGCTGACCAGAAAAGTCAAACTAGGACACGTTTAGATATGAAAGAATTTTATTAAAAGGTTTACAAAATTTTTTTACAAGATACATAACATCTTGAAACACCATATTTGGTTCTTCAGATGTCACCATGTCTCATCACACTTTGTTTTTGTAACAAAATAAATCAGTTTCTGTTGTGTGTTTATATTCTTGACAATTTCACCACACCTGCTTTCAATACCATAACTGATGTTATCTTCTAATAACTGGCTTATTTTTAAGGAAAGATGTGACAAAAAGCAGGAAATTAGCAGAAGCGTTAGTTAACTACTGGAATGTAAGATCTGGAAGTAAAGGGGCAGAGATTACAGGCCCTTGTGCTCCACCAGCAGAAATGAAAGACAAATGCTAGCTTACTCAGGCATTCATTTTCAGCATAGCTTACATCAGCAATCACAAGTGACAGATGTAACACTCAGCTTGAGGAACACCCACTGACAATGACACATGGACTCAATAACAAACCTAATAAACTGTCAGAAAGAATGCAGCTTGAAAATAATGCAGTTACATCAGAAGGATGATGTTTATTCACGTAATACATCAAAATCTCATGCAATCACTCACCAAACGTCTTAATCTGAAGAGAAAGGTGTTGATGAGATTCAACTGTGAAATTTGACACCTGGAAATTACAGATTTGTTACTCTAGTTTGTAGAAGGGTGCAGTTAACCATGTATAACAGTATATGGTTAATATAAAAGTATATATATATAATATTAAATATTGTTAGATATTTTCTAGATATTAAAACGTTCATGGTAATCATGATAAAAAGCATTATTTTGGCATTTAAAGACAAGACTTTATAATTCACTTATGTCATGAAACACTTCTCTAAATCTTTAAAACCTGCTTAAACTAGAAACTTATTTTATGGCATAAAATTATTACTCTCATTTTACGGCATGAAATTATTGCAGAAAAACTCTTTAGGTCTCCTGAGCAGTACAAGGACAACCTCAAAGCAATACATTTTTCCTCTGGGCATAACTGTTGTGTTTTTGGTGATATAAAACAACACACACCTCAACTTGTTTCATTACATGTGTGAATGCACATCAAAGTTCTGACTATTACAGAGATAAAACCAGTACAAGGGAAAATAAACATTTCCAATTATTACCTGAAGAAATTAATCTATCAGTCCATGGTGAGCTGCCCTTGGACTGAAGACTGCAGGAGAGCAAAATGACTATTATTTCTGGCAGTTCCTCTGGAGACACCGTCACCTCCGCCCATCATCACGCTTTAATTCTGTGGCTGATGAGCACCGGTGTCGTGGAGATGTGTTTAGTGCAGTCCCAGCATTGCCAAGAGGAAACTGCTGAAAGACAGCCTGAGATAAAGGTGGAGGACAGACACACTTCCTGGCCCTGGAGACAACAGTTCAAGACAGAAAGAATGAGTGGAGGCACAGAAAACAACTTCTTCTCCCTCGTTTATATTAGGATACTGTTAGTCTTACAACAACAGTCAACTTTTTACTAAGAGGAATTCATTAGTGAAGACCCAGTTAAAGTTGTATACAAACAAGATTATTCAGATACGCTTGTGATGAAAACATTAACACTATATTTCACTCAAAAGAGAAAACAGTCACTATTTCTTAATCCTTATATTGTCCCAAACCTGTTTGACATATTTTGTTTTTCCCTGAGTTAACTATTCTTTAAAATCTTTGTTCAATAGAAAGGGAATGTGGATACAATGAAAAAACCCTCATCATCAATGCACATTTAAAGTCATCCAAGCGTTTGTAACTTTAGCAGAGATTAGTTCAAACCGGGTTGTGAATGTTTTGCTGAGTCATTCTGTGATAATGAGAAGCAAACTTTTATCTCTTAATTTGTTTACTGGGCTTGTCTGTGTATGCTTTCTCAATGAGACAGTTGGAGGTGGCGTAGAATGGAAACACACTGGCTCTTGTGTAAATATGTATGCCCTGTCAACATTGTTTATGTGGTAATTGATTAGTCTAGCTGCAGCACATTGGCTGTGTCAGTACACCGCATTCAACAACACTTACTCTATTTGGCTGAATTCTGTGAGGCAAACAAATAGTGATGTCCAGTGGTACTTTAGAGAACACAATAGACATTGATAGCAGTATAATGCTATCCTAACAAGTTCCTGTATTTCAGCTGGTAGAGCATGACGCTAGCAACGCCAAGGTCATGAGTTTGTTTCCCAGGGAATGCACAAATTGGCACAATGTATACCTGGATTGCACCATAAGTCAGTTTAGATAAAGGCTGGTGTGACAAGGGGGACCACTAAGGATCTCTGTAGTATAAACCTCCATATTTATTTTGCCTAGAAAAAGAAGGCTATGAGAATTTTAATTATGGCCTTCATACATACAAATGTTTCAACAATCTGTGGAATAACTGGCACTTCTAATATGACTTGATCATCGTCACTGTTCATTAATTAAATTAATTAAAATTGAATTCAGTGCAAAGATATTAAAGGGCTTATATAAGCACAGAAGGAAACGAGTTATAATGAAATCACATGTTAAAAATATAATCAAATAAGTCCATTGAAGGACTTCTTGATGGTGTCACAGAAAACAAAGTTTTAGCCAACAGTGCTTACATTATTGTGGGGCAGCTGTGGTCTACTGGTTAAGGAGTCAGGCTTGTAATCAGTAGGTTGCTGGTTCGCAGATAGCAACTGAAGGGCCCTTGAGCAAGGCACCTAACCCCCGATTGCTCCCCGGGCGCTGCAGGGATAGCTGCCCACTGCTCCGGGTGTGTGTGTGTTCACGACTTGCAGTGTGTGTTCACTCCTCAACTGACAAACACGTCACTTTCACCTTCATTATTGTTTTCCCCAAACTTTTCACAAAGATGTATCTCTCCAAACAACCATTGTACAGGTGCAGAGGTGACAGATAATGTGAGTCCAGTCATTAGACTAACAAATGATGCACACATTTACCAAAAAATACATTGTTTGGGCCAGTTATTTTGACACTAGCATGTGCAGTTTATACACTACAGGGTACACATTTTTTGCCTGTGAGAAACATATGAACTCATTGAGTGTCACTGTAGTCTTTAATTAAAGAAAGGTTTATGTAACCCTGTTTGGAAACTGCTCTTAGGCAGTTTTTGCTAACTTTATGGTTAGTTCAAAGTTTTCAAATGTAAACAAAATGGAGACGTTTAACAGGTAACCCACGTCCAAACAGTTCTGTAACAAAGAGTGAAAATGTCTTTTATGTCTTCTTTCCCACATATAGCAGGAGATAAAGTGCAAAGGAGCAATAAATGGCATTAGGTTGTTTAACTTGCATGACTGCCTCATAGATAATTATGTGACTGGTTATGAAACTAAAATGATATATTACGTGGGGTGTTTCATTACACTTCGTTTATCTCTGCCTTTGCAAGACATTGTAAAGTCTATGCAATACTTTAATATTTTCCAAACATTTTTAATAGGCTTCTGTGTTAGGCTACTTTCATTTGATTTAATGACACCTTAACATTTGTTAGCAATTCACCCCAATGGTTTATTCCAGCAGTGAACACAATCTATGAAGTGCTTATGAGTTATAAGTAAGTAACACTGACAGCATAAATGAGAGGGCACTAAACTAAAGAAAGACTTTTACTTAGAATATCTGAGAAGAATATATAGAAAAGGTGGAAAGATGAAATACGAATGCCAGTGATGGATGTGGAAAATTGCTTTTGTTATCCTCTGGAATGTGATTTCTACAGGTCAAGGAAAAGTGAAAAGATTTTAGTGTTGTTTCAAAACACATTTTCATTTATTTATTCAATTCAAGCTAATTGTTTCTCTATTATGGTCGTTGCTCTGAGCTGTGAAATCTTTCCCAGTGAACCAATTTCAAAACAGATCAGTGAACAGACAAGGTGCAAGCCATCCAACGGTAACATCATAGACCCCGTTTACACTTGCTATTAGAGTCAATTTTAAACAATCTGATCGGAAGTTAACAGCACAAAATACAATTCAGGGTCTAGATCATGTTCTCTTTGGATAAGTCAAGTATTCACAGGTGGTGCATTTGAGTAGCAAACTATCTTACCTGGCCAATTATGACCTGATAACTTGAGTTGTGTCCTAATACTTAATGCACACTCGCTAGTGAACATGATGCTAAAATGATGGTTCAATAGCATCTGATGTCCTGCTGATGTACAGCATGCTTCACCTATCCCTGCAGGTCAGAGTGACAAAATGAGAATGAGTGATAATTTTTCTCCTTCATTTTTCTCCCTAAAGATTTAGTTTTTGACATTGTGTCTGGAGTCAGTGACTTCAAACTAGGCCCTGAGGGGTGGTAGACCATCTGCTTCTGTGTCATTTTGACTCCTTACTGTTGCTGCCATTTTTCTCAAGCTTTGTTGTTTTGCACTTGTAGGAATGACCTGTTGGTGGTGTTATGATGTTTAATTGTGTGGAGTCTGTGTTCGATGGCCTGTAATCAGGAGCACAGGGAGGACCTGTGTGTGTGTGTGTGTGTGTGTGTGCATGTGTAGTGTGGGGGCAAATTAAAAATGTTTCATGAATATTAAGATAATGTGATGATCGACCAAAACTCAAAATATAAACATTATTTGTATTTTATACAAAAACTATGTGGGGGTATCAACTTAATTATAATTGTTTCTATAGCTCTACCTGTAATCTTGTTGTAAAGTTTTACATTCTTGTTTAATAGTTATTTTAAGTATGTAATGTATAAGGTTGAAAGCCATTTAACCTTTAAGCAGTTTTTAAATAGCTCTGATATGTCCAAGTGTTACAGATATTATATCCAAAGAAAAGGAAAGAAAAGATCAAACTGTCCTAATGGCTTAAAACGTCTCCTCAGAAAGCAAAGTGCAGCTGAGCTTTTTCCATTAGGGAACTGGATGATTCCCAGGTTTCCACTTATGGGATGTGCTGTAAATGCCATGTTCCTCCTTGTACCCCTGTTCTGCCACATGAAGAACAAAACATGTTCAATTCAGTTATGAGGAATGAAGTAAATAATAGAGGGTGTCTGGGAGCCATTATTAGAAGGGGTTCTGGTATTTTGCCTGGGGTGAAACTTGTGTATGCCATAAAGGTTACTCAGTAGTGGGGTAAACCAGAGCAGATAAAATTCAGAATTGATCCAGACTTTATGTAACTGTGATTTTCTCAACGCTAGCGTGGCAGATTAACGTTGCAGTGATAATGGCCTCGTAACATTCCTGTTAGCAATACTATTATGGGATCATAAAATGAAGCTCAATAAACAAGACAAGACTAGGAAGTCTTTAGTGAAGATATTGTGATATTTAAATTACAATTAAAATCAACTTGTTATGTTTAAAGCTGATGAATCATTTTTAATCATGTGGAATTTTAGCATGCATAAAAATGCCCGTTGATTAGCCCTGGTAATGATGCATTGTATTTTCTTCATTGTCTCCTGCGTCCACTTCTTTTAACATTCTCTGCCAGTAGATTAGCCTGCAGTCTATAATAAAATATTTCCCACATTCAGTTGCCTCAGCTGTGGATCTGTCTGCCCGCTTTTGATCTTACTGTCTTAAATCACCAGCATTGAAAATGCCTGATTTTGAACAAAAGAACGTTTTCATTTAATTCTACCACACTGACAATGATTTTAAAGCAACATGGAGTGAAGGGAGAGGCTGACAGAGACACAGCAGCTTTCAGGCATGAGAATTTAAACTCCAGCACAGTTCTGTCCAAATTCCAGCTCATTATCCATAACTAGAAGGCCCATGTTCAAGGATGAGGCTTGGACTTCTGGGAGTGAGTGGGAAAATGGGAGAGAGAGGGGTAGAGAAACTCCAGCCTGACAAAATTGAAGTATGGTTTGTAATTGTTTTTACTGCCTAGAGGAGGATTGTGTCAATGTCAAGAGCAAAAATGATGACAGAGCAATAGTTGAACAGTGGAAGTTTATGTGATAGGTGGACAGGGATAAAGAAAGACTTTAAGACACAAAGAATCATTTTAGCAACATGGAGGGAGGATTTAGAATTACCTCAGCAACATTCTGCTAAGCAAGCACGACTACTACTGTTGTTCATAGGATTTGGTATCTGAAGACATCCTCTAACAATATCTGTTAACCTGTGTGTGTAACAGTATAGCTTGTTCTGCACTTGTCTTATTGCTGTGTTCCTCTAGCTTAACCACTAGAGCATGGCACAAGGGAGCAGTTACGGCCTACTGTAGGTTGCTGTTTGATTCTGGCAGGTAACAACAGAGGTGCCCTTGAGCAAGGCACCTTATCTCCCTGAATGCTGCAGTGTTTATGGTGTTCACTACTGTAAGAGTGGGTTAAATGCTGAGAACAAATTTTGAGCATGGGTCAATACATTTAGCCAGTATGTCACTTCAAGATATCATGTTCATGAGGAATGTCAAGGTAAGAGAATTTATGTACTAATAAAATGCACAGTTAAATGCACTGTGAGTCACATTGGATAAGTGTCTATCAAATAAATATAAAAAAGTATCAGACTTGGACTAGGGGAGTTGAAATACAAACATAGAAACGTAATGGCAATATCTACAGTAAATTCAGTTCACAGCAAGTTACTATTTTCATCATTCTTCTCAAAACAATTCTGTATTTGTGAGTATGTTCATAATTTAAGTTTATTATTTAAAATAACTTTACTGTTAAATTCTATTGAAGTTATAATGCCTCACATTTAAAATACATTAGTATCTTATTCTTTATATTATAGATCACTGACGAAAATTGTTTAAGTAACAACTTTCTTACTTGTCTAACAGCTTTTTGGAAGACAACAGTGTAGTGTTAGAAAAAAATTACCCATATTGTGCATATTGTCTATGTAGAAATTGTCTATCAAGTAAATGATAGACAATAACTGAAAACTACAGAAAATGCTAAATCTATGATCAAATTTAAATGTATACAAATTCACAGTGTCTTTTTCTCCTGACTCTAGTCAATAAAACAGGTCAATAAATTCCCATGTTTTTATTTCTCTCTGCCAGGTGGTGAAATTAATTACCCTGAAAAATTAACAGTGTTGTAACATCACTTAGTTTGAAGAACTGCAGGGGGGCTATGTAAATATTGTCAGCAACAAGATGGCTCCACCAAGCCTGCAAAGCTTTCTTTTAACACTCAACATTAGCTTTGCCACAGCTGATGTCACAGCAAAAGAAGTTGTTCTTCTTGAAAAGCTTTTGATGCTGTTAAAACGTAAAAACATTTCAATCTTTTTCCTCTCAGGTAGCCATTATATTCCTGGAGACTCTACCTAAGAAGGCGTGTTCTGCCCTGCCAGGCGATTTCTACCCCATTTACAGTCCTTTTATGCCCCCCCCCCATCCGATGTTTTCACACCCACTGTTTTCTGCATGCTGTTTCTCTGAAGATGCTGGAGAACCCACTTGCTGTCAGAATCATGTGGCACTGTATTGGTTCCTCTGAGATATGGGGAGGAGCCAGAGGAACCAATGAATCTTGATAATGAATCTTAAACATTTACAAAAATCAGGGTTATCAAAATAATTATACAAATGCTAATAAATCTGGTTTTGAAATGATTATCGTTTTCTGTGACAGTTTCCCAGTTGCAGCTGCTTTGTTGAGGTGGTTTGCTGAGCTTCCGTGCTGTTCACTTGTGGCAGGTAGTGTCATATATAATGACAACCAGCATAAATCTGTCTGGAGCAGTAGGATTTAATAGAAGCCAACCAGTGGATCATCACGACATACTTCATACACTCCAGCGACAGGGAAGAGCGGCGAGGGGACGGTGGAGTCTCTCCACAATGCAATCAGGCCTGCAGTTGGCCTGGGGGCCCGGGGTCTTGTTGATTTCGTCTATTTTTCCCTGTGATGTATGTACCATAAGGCGTGGTGCCCCACAGGACAGTGTTCCGGGACCTGCTGAAATGTTTGATTGTAAAGCTTGAAGGCAAAAGGGAAGCCATTTCATGGTTCTTAAGCTTAAATGTGAAAGTAATACTGAGTGTATGTTATACTGGGCCTCCCTGGACTGCAGGACTCTGATTGAACCTATCGCATTAAGTTATTTTACTGACGTCTGGTATGTGCCGAAAAAAAGATTAAACGTTGCAACCACATAAACGGTTGATGCATACCAAAAAGCTAAAAAAGCTAAAAGTTGCATTTATATGGATGGACATAAAAGAGCAAGTGGCCATTTGTCTGGACATAAGCCAAACCTTAGAGACAAGAGGGCCTCACTCAAGGGAGCATGAGGCCATTTTCAAAGTTTTTGTTCATTGGAGTGACATTGAAATGTCATTCTGGCCATTTTTTCCCATACACAATGGTGAATGTGCCATTACATTGGCTTTGTTCTTGACGGGCACTTTAACTACAAAGGTTGGAAGCTGGATGTGGTAAGTGTTTTGATGAAAAGAAGAGATCTTGGTCTAGTCTAGTGATTGCCAGCAAGGCTAGTTGAAAAGGCTTATTATTAATCCTTTAAACTGAAAATAAAACTCAGGGCTGTCAGTTGATTGAAGTAATGTAATGCAAAAATCCCTGACATTTCTTATTTCTGATGACAGCAGTGGCCCACTGGTTAGTGAGATTTAACCTACTGGTTAGTGAGATTGCCTCCAGAACTGTCAAAACCCATGAAAGACAAACATTTACATTTATTCATTTGGCAGACTTTTTGGCACTTTTATCCAAAGCAACTTACAATGAATTTCAGGTATACATTTTTATCACTTGTATTCCCTGGGATCAAACCCACAACCTTTACACTGCTAACACAATGCTCTACCAGTTGAGCTACAGGAACACAGTACCTTGGGGAACACAAACAAGCTCAGGTGTCTCATTAGCAGAAGAAAACTGGTGAGTTTCCACCCACAGAAAAGGCTGTTTTTAGTTCAAAAGTGACTCACTTATTAATTAGCACTGTAATAATATTGGTGACTATGTTAAATGATATGAAGTACAGAAGTTAGAACAGCACATTTCTGGCTACTTCATAGCCAACCTGGTATTGCTAATGGGTGTAGACAAAGTAAAAGAAACCAAACTAGTATATGTTTTTGTGTATATACCATGGTAGATATACCATGGTAGATGAATTTCAATTGCTGGACCGTAATATTACACAGCACTTTGTAAGGGTACGAGAGAGAGAGAGAGAGAGAGAGAGAGAGAGAGAGAGAGAGAGAGAGAAAGAGATGTAAAGGTGGGGTACAGATGATGAAATAAAAGTTGTTGTGAGCATGCACAACAGAATTGAAGAGGCCAGATGCAAGTTCTGAAGTGAGATTAACATTCAGCCTTCCGACCTTTCTGACTGCATTGCTTTCAATTCTTGCATGAAAACAGGCATTTAAAAGATTGCAGTAGTCGAAAACTTTGAAAATCCTGACATTATTTACTCACTCACTTCTAGAATTTTTAGAGTGAACTGTAACTTTTAGTATAGAATATGTTAAGCAGACTGACAATAAGATTATTTAGGCCTTTTTCCAAAAGAGGGGATCAGTTGTGTGCATAAAAAGATGGGAAAATGTGAGAACTGTGTGTGTGTTCGTGTCACATTGACCTAGCTGAAACATCTCTGCATCACACCACTTGCCTAATGAGGTTTTTGACAACGGCCAGCTGTTCCTAGCGAGGTGAAGAGGGTATCATCTCCAAAACAGTCACACTTGCCCACTTTGTGCCAGCTTACCACAGATCAATTGACATCTGCCTCAATCTCTTTTCAGAAAAGCTGTAGGGAAAAACCCAAAACCAATTAAAATCTGATCAATGGTCACATACTTCTGGAAATTTCTGTGGTATAGTTTAAGTAGTTTTTAAGCAGTCAAAGCAAAGCTTGCTGTCTGTTGTCTTTTTTCACAAGTAAGCTCAGGCTCACAGAACCAGATATTACAGGCTGTTTATGAAGGCTGAGCCTGACCCCTGTCTAAAGGTGAACGCCATTGGCTGCCCCACAGTAGTACATCACTACACACCATTTTCCATTACACTGCAGGTGCTCCTTAGGAAATGCTTAAACACACAACACACACACGAGTTGCATATCTTGTAACACCTCAGCTTACATGCATACCACGTCCACAAAGCTGTTTAAAATACAGTCATCTTTCGAATCCACCTACCCACCACACTCACCACTTATAAACACAATCACATACAGGTCGCCACAATGACAGACTGAAGTGAGGCCTCGTCACCTCGAGTCTGTGTTGCTCAGAGAGCTAGCAGAGGGCTGCTTCCATCGTGGAGGACTATAATAAGTGTCAGCTTTGGCCACAGATGGGGTCAGGTCTTTATTTACAGATAAAAAAGAGGGAAATGATGGGTCACAGTTTACTTTGTACGTCACATGGCACATTGCAAAAATGGCAGTTTCACCATGCTAGATTGAGAAATAGTTTTCTGGTCTTTGAATTACTGAAATGAAGCATTTATAACCTATATTTGTGTATTGTTTTGGCAAACTTATTTGGGTCAGCTAAATTTTTTCTATGGAAAGCCCATTTCAATTTCCAAGAATTTCAAAATCAATTTCCAAGAATCCTCACTATTTTTCATTGATTATACCACATTCAGAAATGTCACAGTAACATTACATAAGGGAAACAGGCTGTAACAGTGGATTGTACAAATGTGAGAAAGACATACAATGAAGGCTTGACTTATCTCATGAGGGCTGCCATGTTGAGGTCACAAGACCAGCCAGATAGCCTTTTGTCCCTGTAACCTGTCATCAGACACATTCACTTACAATTAAAAATAATAACTCCTAATGGTAGCATAATAGTAACTTTTTAATAGCATCTGCATGCTGCATTTATGCTCCATAGTTCAAGATGACTATCATATGCCAACAGCACGATGTAAACAAAAACAGTATTGGTGCACTTTTAAAGGATCCATTATATTTCAAATTACATTTTAAATGCCAGTGCATTTCCTCTCACTTTCTTTTTATCGCCCTACACATTACTGATTGCCCTAATGTGCCCATGAATCTTATATTCATATATTTGCTGAGTCTGTGTTTGGAATGCAAATGTAAAAAAATAAAAGCTGTCACCGTCTGGGAGGTACAATAAATCTATATCCACTCTCACGCAGATCATTAGGTGTAATATAACTCTATATGTCACTGGCATGTGCAGTGAGAACATTGATCAGGAAAACATCACAACAGGGAAACAAAACAACAAAAGAAAAATGTGTGGATGTACTGCATTATGTCACGCATCCAAGATCTGGCTGAAATGTCAGTCACCACACACGTAATGTGAAAATGACTCTGCTTTCGAAAGAATGTGCAAAATTAACCTTTAAATGGTTTGCAAGATGTTCTCACACAAATGACTCCATCAGTTTTCTGGGAACCAGCAGAGTTAACCTTTGAATATTCTTCAAGATGTTCGCACATAGTTATGACCTGCTGTCTAATCAGCATGTACTGTATTAACAGCGGCACACAAATACTTCAATGCAGCTCCCACACGGACACAATTTCCCTCTTTCTGTGTCTCCTATTTTTTCCTCCTCTACTGGCTGCCCAAATCAATTAGAATATCAACGCTAATGGTCGCATCATAGAGCAAATGAGTTCGTCATCAAACACTTTCTATCCGCATTGTCCTGAGAGCCGCGCTTTCTTTCTTCCGCTCACAAAACGCACACCCACACGGGCACATCTGCGCACGAACGGCTGCGTCGTGTTCGTTTCATCCCTTTCATCTGCCTCCACCGCTGCCCCTTCTTCACAAACGCATACAAACAACATACACCACTGCAGCTAACGCGATAGAAACCGCCGCTCCCCTTTCCGAAAGCTCAAATCATCCACGCTTCATGCTAGCAGCCGGTTCAAACTCGCTCCTAACTCATTAAAGCTGATTTGGGATTATTTACATGCCGCTGGGAAGCGCAGTAAACACGATTAGGTTGGACGTATACGGGGGTCAATATAATACATACCATTCGATATAACGCTACGCCGCTATCTGCAGCAGGGAGGCAGACAGCCAAGCAGAGCGTAATTGGCAAGACAAAGAAACAAGACCCCTACTGTTCAGCACTGACATGCCTGTCACCGTAACGCCGACCCGCTACAGCAGTACATGCTAGCTTGAATAAGCGCCAGCGAACTGAAATATTCCTAGTAGTCACTGGAGAAAATGAAAGATAAAGAGAAATCGCGTGAAAGAGGGAAAGAAAGAATAAGAAAACGAGGAAGAGATAAAAGTTTGGCGTAAAGAAGCGGTTCACTAAAGTGATAGGATGTCGAAAGGGAAACAGTGTTTAGCTTCAGACATAACACACAAGACTAAGCAATAAAATAAATATATAAACTTATTAAATATAAAGATACTTTGCTGCTTTTTACGTTTATCTCAAAGCCTTCTCTTGTCCCCTGCTAAAATTAGCTGGTGTTGACAAGAGCCCCTTGCATGGTGATAAAACAGAATAATGCAAAGGGATTGCAAAGGGAAAAAGAGAGAGAGAGGGAGGAGAGGAAGATATTCAAGCACACAGCAGATAGCAAAATGTGTGTTTCAGGGCATATGTGTTTAGCTTTATAAACATGCATGTTTTAGATAGAACTGTGAAAAAGCTACTTTGGAAGCTACAAGATCATTTACAGTAGTTAAACTGCAGTAAAGCTGTTTAAAAGGCAATATCTCTGAATATCTTGGATGATCTTTATCTGGCACGAAACAATGACTTCAGTGAAGAGGGGAGTATAAACAACATTAATCTGTTCAAAATATTACCAATTAAACTTGAAAACACCAACAGAATAAAAAAGTAATACACAGAAGCCTAACTATTATATTTTATTATTTTATATAATAATGTACTATGTTGTAAAATTACTGCAATAAATATTACAGTATTATTTTATATAACAAAGAAGTCTTTAAAAAGTAATGAGACATCAGTATTATACACTCTTTATCTCAAAGGATAAATTGTTGCCCACTACTTCAAATGAGTGTTCCAGCTTAATAAGGGGGCAGAGACAAACACAAGAATGAAGCAAAAAAGAGCCACACATACATAAGAGAGAGAGAGAGAGAGAGAGAGAGAGAGAGAGAGAGAGAGAGAGAAAGAGAGTTTAACATGGAACCACATGAGAGCTGCAGTATCAGTGCTTAAATTACTCCCACATTTTCCTCACTGTTTACCCCCACCTTTGCTTCCCTTGTTCTTCCACTCTACCCAACCTAGCAATACATTCACACATTTGTGGCAGTTACAAAACAGGCACACTGGGTGTGGCTTCAGACTTCATACAGACATTTTGTTTTTAATAAAAATAATTTAGCAAAAAAACTTCTACCAGAGTATCTGAGGGTCAGCGCTTTACTCCAGCTTTTCTAGGGCTAGTTGAGATATCCTTTGTTTTCTGATCCAGGACACATTTGCATGATTTACTACAAAAAAACATTTAAAGCAGTTTCTCGTTTTACAGCCTCAATTTTGTTTCTTTTTTACAGAACCCTATTTTAACTTTAAAAACTTTAGAATATAAATCACATGAACTAATTTTGTGGTGCTTTAACATTTACTTGGTCAAACGTAAAATGGTCAAAATGCAACGTTGTTGTTTGGACAAGATCTGATTAAATATATTGTAAAACTGTCTCCAGTGTGTTCTGATGAAATGTATCATTTTTTGTCTCCTGTCCCTTTAATAGTCACATATCATTAACTTCAGGTGCACCCCATAAAACACTGCAAGCCCTGTTCATTACTGTCTTCTCTCTCCTGCCCACTACAGACAGCAGACCGGCTGCAGGGCTCTGTTTAAAAGGACAGCTGATGTTGACGTAGAGGGGGGTTGTTGCTCTGTGACATTATGTGTAAACATTCTTATCATTAAATGCCATTTACATTACAAAGACATTTTAATTCAATACAATGACCTTTGTAGGTCAACTTTTACAACACTAAGGTGAATTGTCAAAAGATGATTCAGGGTGATTAACACTTAAAATGCAGCCATATTTTTATTAAAACAAGCTAATAATTTCATAAATAACTGCATTCAATTAGACTGCTCAAGCGAAAAAAAACTGTAGTAAGAAACTACTGCTAAATTCTGATTCTAGTCAGAACAGGACTAAACTATTAGATAAACATAGTAGAGAATACAAAAGGCCACCAGTAGATAGAAGGACATACCTAGATTTACTGTGCTCCACTTTTGACAATGTGAATGATTCAGCATTGCTGTGGTCAGCATAATATTTTGGATAAAGTAGATATTAAATATAAATAGGACCATATTTGGCACAAACACAGTGACTATTGAAACACTGATGTGACGTAATGAAAAAGTGAGGAGGATTTGAAGAGAAAAACGAGGTTTCCTCCCCCAAATTGCTGCATGAGGAGCAGTCACAATAAACAATTTAAAAACCATGATGTAAAATAAGAAAAACCATGATATAAAGGGAGGGGAAAAATGAGTTAAATGAGTTAAAATGAGTTCCTTAAAGAGTGCAGGATATTGCTGAATCATTTTCAAGTTTAAGCTACACCGTCTTCAATGTTTCATGTTACTGACACTTTATTTTAAATTGGAACGTGACCTTAGTTTCAAATTTTCAGATATAAACTGTTTGGTAAATTGACTGTTATGGCAAATCTATGACTTATTTTCTCATTTCTTTTTGAACCATCTGTACAAATCACATCCCCTCCTGCAGTGCCCTTCAAGAGCACAGAAACAGTATTTGGAATGCACCATGTATTCCCACTTTAATCAAACACCTGAATCAGCTAATCAAGGTCTTTGAGTTTACTTGAAATTTACAGTGCATGCAGGTGTTTCTGTGCCAGGTCGGAACTAAACTCTGCAGGGAAGTGGACCTCACAGAGCACAACTTAGGACCCCCGCTGTAGGTTAAATCAGACAAGATTATAGCAAGCAACTTGGTACTTAACTGGCTCTCTGTGTTAGTGATCTTCATAGGGCAAACATATATCCAGTCATGGTACATAGTTCCTTTACATTTAGAAGATGCTTCTATTCATAAGTGGTTTATGTTAGAAAAGTCTTAAAAGCCATGGAGTGATCGAATAAGATCTCAGCAGCGCTCCAGTTTATGGTTCACATCTATCTGTGATTATTCCTGTAATCTTTATGACCCTTAAAGGAACAGTTCATCTGAAAATTTTATATTCTGTCATTATTTACTCACCTTTATGTTTTTCCAAAGCAACAAAACTTTTGACATGTTGTTTGCAGAATATGGAATCTTTCAACATTAAATAAATTAGGTTCTTTCAACATTTAACTAAGTGTTTTTAATTGTTTTATACGTTAAATTACCTTTATATTACTATCAAGTCTTAATGTGTTATATCTCTGGAACAACATAAAGTGTAAATAACAGATTGTGACTTAAGTGATGTATTAAGTTAATTAATGTTAATTTATGTTAATTTAAAACGTGTTTGAAACATGAGGGTGAGTAAATTTGTTTCAAACCTACTTTTTTTTACCTCTAGACACTAGCGCCACCCAGTATACTCAGTAAGTGTTTCTCCTTCAGTCTAGTTCATAACATGATGCCACTTGATAATCCTTTGCAGACTAACAAACGCAAGGCAGAGCAACTTCTCATCTATCACTTTCCAAAGAACAAGAAACCCAATAATACACATTATCTTCTCTGATTTTGTTGAAAGGATTGTGTGGATGAACAGTAAGGGCAGCGAGAGCACAGAAAGCCTCTCTGCTCTAATGACACTGCTATTTGTATATATAGGTGCTTTCAGGGTATAATCCTGGCCATCATTGCTATACTGAATGGAAGATGGAATGTGTAAAAACTGGCCGATATCAAAGGGAACCAATTACAATACATTAAAGTATTTGATTTACCAACATCAAAGTACAAAAAAAGACAGATACTTCTGCTTATATTTAACAATTATCTGCCCTGGTGGCATAGTGTATTTACTTGTTTCCCATTTGCAGCTATACAGTTATGGTGATATTTTGTTAATGTAATCAAACAGTCCATCTGTTGAGCATAACGTGACTTACATTCAAATTCAAACCATCAGGGTGAATACAGACACTTAGTGCAATAAGACATAAAACACTCAAAAAAGAAAACAGTAAACCCATTTCAGTTTAACTTTTTGTGTTTGAAGTATAATCTACAGTATTCTTGACTGCTGGCAAAAAGCTTAAAAATAACTTTGGGATCTCAACAGATTTGACCTTCACTGCTGCAGTTCTTCCCAGCCCTGATCTAAACACTTCACTCGGTTAAATCAGACCCTGCCTGTCAAAGCATTAAAACCAAACATAAAGCCAACTCTTATCTTGAGAGGTGAAATGCCATCTCAGAAAGACCCCAAGCATCAGATGACATGTCTTCAGATGTTCCTGAAGACTCAGGTGGACATCTTCAGTCCACCTTATTTTCCTCACCCACTCAGAATGAACTGACTCAACCTGATCAGAGAGCGAGCTTCATTCAGACAGGATGAGAGAACACTGTGCCATTTGAAATGGACACACACTTACGCACTGCTTGCGTTTGCTTTGACTGAAACCTCTAATCCATAGGGCTGGCTGTCTCCTGAAGCAGAAAAAATGTTGTTATATCATGCTGGTACTTTGTTTATACTTCATTTCAAAGAGCTGGTTGTCTTTGGAGGCCCAGTGGAAAATCAATGGGCAGAATAATAATGCAGGCTTGGGCTGGCTTGGATCTGTGCTTAGCATTTAGTGTCATCCTGAACAGAGATTGGATGCTAGACCTCTTGCAAGGCCACAGCCCACACAAGTGATTTCAGTTAGTGACTGTCTTTCTCTCCATTTGTCCACAAGTACAGACACTATATTCTAATTGTACACAATGGATTTATGCATGGGAGAATAGACTAAAACTGTGAGAGAAGCGTCTTATAAGAAGTGGCAACATACAGTCACACACCACAAACTAGCAAATCCAGAATAAACAACTTTTTGGATCTAATGAGGTGCTTACAGGCCCATGGGCTTCCCTCAGTATGTAATTATGCAGAGCGGAAATGTACTTACACCAAAGGGAGATAAAAGGATTTGTAAGGCTATGTAAATACAGAAAAAAGGGTGGCGTAAGCAATCAATAATTAATTTACTTTGAACAGTCAGGGGCAATTAACAGTCTTTCCCCCCATTACTGCCTAAAAGGCCACACTGCCTTTTTTACTCCATAATCTGATTGACCGTTGTGACTATCACAGATTACCAAACCACAAAATCAATACAACAGGAACCACTCCCTGCAATTGTAATTAAATAACACGGATCGTGCAGAAGAAATTGTGCAGAAGAAATTTGTTACACTGTACCACATATAGTACAGAGTTTATTTACAACAAGTTTACAGAGAACGAGAGGTTATGAACCTTTAAGAAAGAATTTAAAAAACTAGAATTGACAAGCAATTAAAAAAAAACTTCAGCTTTGAATGCTGCTGTATAATAATAATAATAATACAATAGAAATATTTTTGCTTCCTTGAAAAAAATATTATTCAATATTTAGAAATTACATACACAGTACACAAGGTTTCATCAAGCGCAATCTCCCTGCAACTGAATGTTAATATCACAGCACCGGCGTAAACTAAAAGCAAGATGTATGATGAACAAAATATAGAAAAAATTATATTTTTTATTTATGTCCTAGAAACACATCCCACATTCAGAATACAAATACACACTTTCCTTGGAAATGATCTGCATAAACAAAACTCTGTCTGGAAAGGGCTTCCAACTCTGGTGTTATGAACAGCAATACAGCTTCTGAACTATGTGTGTATTTGCCTGAACATCAAATATTAACATTCAGATGCAGTATTGTCTCTCAGTCAGTGGAGTGGAGACAAAGTGAAAGTTCCAGTCACTGTAGGTCTGGCAGCGTTTATTTTCTACAGGTTTAAGGGTAAGTGTAACGGTATTTGTGATACAAGATACACAACATAAGGTTATAATAAGCTCCCCATAAAGTGCAGCACTTTGCTTGATGTAGGGTACTCTCTTTCTTTCTAGCTGTCTGTCGCTCTCTCCCTCTTTCTCAGCACACTACTCAAGTTCCCATGCTAGATGCTGACAGTTGCCTGCGGCATTCAAGAAAAACTAAAAAAATAAGGGTAGAGAGAGTCGGGGAAAACTGACTTCTATTTACAGATATCGTCTTCTCCTGTGTGGACCCAGGAGTGTCAGCTGATTCCCTGATCAGAATCCAAATGCTCCGGTCCTTCATAAACATCTCAGCCTCACCAGAGACACTGTGATCTAAACTGTAGTTCATCACGATACGACAGTGACATCTGCTGTTCCTCACTATCTGCCTTCATATTTGTTCCATAATCAGTGTATTATATAATCAGTCAGCACAAACAGCTAGAGCAAACCAAGGTTTTCCTTATATATTTAATTATAATACAATGATTCTGTGATTTTATTTGGATATATTTTTATTCGCATAGAATTATCTAATAAATTATTAATTTATCTGACCAAAAAAACTCAGTAACATGGACACAACTAGGAAAGTAAGTTTGCACACAAATTTTGTTCATATCTATCGAAAAAGTTTTTTTATTGCCACGGTTATTGTGCGTGATATTACAATATTCCAACAATAATCCAATTCGATCAAAATGTGGTTGCTGAAGTGTACAGCGTGTTGCGCTTCTTTAACCTGTCTATTGTTGCGTGACAGCACGTTACGTTTGCACGCAAGACTCAGATACAAGTTCGTAAGCTCTCATGGTAAAATACAGTGCCTGTTCGTCCACCTATATCATTGAAACAGAATTAGAGATTCACTAAATTTTGGGCACATTTATCTCGATCTATCGCGTTTAATGCATCTGCATACAGACCAGAACGGATACTGATATAATTTATCTAAAGCAACTTGTATAAAAGTATAAATAAACTAATGAATTGATTTTTTAACTTACCTTCAGGCGATCAAATGCAAGGCAGCTGTGGCTTGGGAGGCTGGCAAGCCTTTTTTCATTGAGGAGGTGGAGGTAGCGCCACCCAAGGCCACATTGTACCACCTGATAGAAAGGACATATTATGTGGTATGTATAGGTACTTGCCTTGTTGCTCATTAGAGGGCACAAATCTGCAAACTTAGTTGATATGTTACTTTTTGTCACACACATTTTCATAATTTTGGTGTCTAATGAAGTCTTTGTATTTAGGTATTTCAATGAATGGATTGTTTGGGTTTTTTTGTAACTGTATCACCTGAACCTTCTATTTCGTTGTGCTTGATATAGTCAAAGTTCCACTTTCTTAATTGCACATGCTCTGCTAAGGCCGTAATAAACCTGGTTACAGCTGCACCCTGTCAAGTAAGCATGTTCTGAGATGCATTTATTTTGGACAGGTGCACTGTGTTTTGACCCTGCTGTCAAATCATTTGAATAGAAAGATGTACTTAGCATTCATAATCTCTAAACATTAGTTTTAACGGTGGTTGTATGGTTGAGGTTCATGTAACAGGTGTCTGTCACACTGATGCACACACCCAGAGTGGAAGTGACCCTGAGGGCTTGTTTCCTGTCATCCTGGGTCACGGGGGGCAGGAACTGTCGAGAGTGTTGGAGAAGGGGTCACCAAGTCAAAACTGGCTTAAATCTGTGTAGCCTCTTATGAACAACATTTTAATGTTTTCAAAATAAATGAGCAGTTTTGGAAATTGCTCATTTATTGTCAAGGTAGCATGTTCTGATGTTCTGAAAA